>JAHLJT010008175.1:0-14849 GCA_031308135.1 Acheta domesticus
CTGCGAAGGCAAGTGGCAGATAGTAGAATGCGGCGTCTGGCCGCGCCCTCGTGTGCCGCCCGCGCTGTGCTTCGCATGCCGCAGCCGATGCCTATAACTAACCGCCATTTAATGCTACTGCTAACTCTTTTCCTGCAATCCTCTGAAGACCTGTGTAATACGTCATGAGAGTTTTAGGGCGTTACCTGTAGCGAAAGAGCAATCTTAATTAAACAATTACTTAATTAGATTAAGGCTGGTGGTTGCCTCGCAGCTGTCCGGAGAACATAACTTACACGGCACGCGGGCGTCGGCGCGTGTATTGCCCTTGCGTCGTGGCGAAGAGCGAAGGATTCCCTGCCTCGGCCGCGGTTGGTGCCAGACGTGCCGAGTTCAGCCCGCTCCGCGCCGACGCTCACGCGCTGTTCATCTTCGCGCGCGCGCTCGCGGCGTCTCCGCTCCAGCGGATGTTTAGAGTTTTTGAAACAGTGTCGATGCCCGGTCGTGGCGCCGGTGTGAATGCTGCTGTTCAAGCCCGTGAGATAAATTATGGTCATTACGACGTCTTCAGCCATGTTTCAGTAATCATTCTGAGGTATAAAATGGTAATTGCTATCTGACCGAAAGTCCTGACGGCGTGTTACTAATGATCATGGCCGAAACGTCGGTAGGGGTACGCGGGAGGCGCGCCACGGGAGCGAGGTCAGGGAGGGCGTGCGGAGAGGGGACGAGGAGAACGGGGACGCATGTGACCCCCGGCCTCGAGCGGGCTCGGTCCGCGTCGTCGTGGCCCGCCACGCTGCAACCCCGCTGCCGCCACTGGCAATTTATCTTGCTCGGGTTGGTGACAGAGGCGGCGAGCGACGCCCCGACGCCCCTGACGCCGCCGCCGCCACAGCGACAATTCGGCTCCTCTGCGCCGCGCCCGAACGCGCTCCCGCTCTCGCCTCTTAGCGCTCGCCCACTCCCCGCCACCCCCGCACTTGGCCGTCGCACGCGCCCGCTACACGCGTCACCAGATGACCCCGTCCTTCGCCCCCGGCGTCGCCGCCGCCGCCGCCGCCGGTGCATGCCGGCCCCAAGTGCAATCGAAACACTTGCAACCGGTTCGTCAATAACGGCGCAACGTAAACTTGAGCGATCGCGGGTCGCGGGGTGCAAGCGGCCGGGGGTGGTGGCGGCGGCGGAGGCGGCGATGCGCCTGCGCGCGGCCGCGTGCTCGCGCGCGAGGCTTTGCACGCTGCGTCGCGGGCCAGGCGCGTCTCCGTCGCGCCGCGCCGCGCCACGGCCGCTCGCGCGCTCGCCGCGCGCCCACCGCCCGCCGCCGCCGACGCCGCCGACCGCGCCGACGTCGCCCGAGCTGACCGCGGCGCTCCTCTCCCCCCAAAAAAGCAGCCGTGTGTGGTGTGTAACTTTCCATCGTTTTTCTGTTTTTCGCTCATACTTTCTCCGCCGTCGCTCCGGCCCCCCCGCTTTCCCCTGCCCCGCATCGCCCCCGCACCACCATCGCTCTCCGCCGCGCGCGCTGGGCGGGGCTAGCAAAGCTGTGGCGGGGCTTTGGGCGGGGCAGAGAGGCGTTGGCAGCGCGATCACGCTCGCCCGTGTTTACCTGTGCACGCGGCGCGCGCGCGCTGGGTCGAGCGGTCTCATTTTATGCGCGTATTTACGACCGGGGACGTAATCTCCAATAATCTTCTTTTAGTTTTTGTAGATATTCTCTTCAGAATAATATTTTTAAATTCAAAGTAGTGTCGTACATTTTGTCACTTTCTACTAGTTATTTTCAGGTCATAAAATGAATAAAATTGTTGTAATTGGGCAAAACAAGTGCTGTATAATCAGTTCGTATGAACTATCGTTTTTTTCTGTAGTGTGTAACCATTGTATGTCGTCTACTTGTCGTCTTACTGCGTTTACGTCGAAAATAGAAAGTATTATAATGCTGCCTTAGATATCGGAAAATTTTTCCCTTTAAGATTTCAGCTAATGACACATTTCCAATTTACTCCTTGTTGTGTTTTTAAAAAGAGTTTTTAAACTTCACTAAGGAAGAATTCTAATATAATAATACATTCCTACTAAGTATTTCGGAGATTTTTCTAAATATAATTTTTTCCCGCCGATCCGGTGGCCGAGGAAGTAGTGTCGAACGACCTCGGACCGAAGGGATCGCGAAGTCCGAAATCCCACCTCGGGGCATGGTTGTATTTGTGTTTGTCCTTTCGTCCCCTATCATCACCATATAATTTCAGTCTTCACAGTTACCACAACGTTAAATCCAATAGTGATTGCTACGAACCGAAATGTTGACGCGACCTTAAATAACAAACAAAGGTTCCATAGAGATCTTTCTTAATAAATATTTCAGAATTATAGTAAAATTACAAGGTAAGTGTCATTTTAGTAGTAATATATAGTAAAATCATTTCTTGTACAAAACTTCTCCCAGGTCTCTTTTCATGGTCTTTTCGTTGTTATGAAGTAACAATGTCAATTTCTTTTGTAAACAGTTTTATTTTTAAAAGGTTTGTTCACCAGATTTCCTACAATTGTTTTACATTGATTTCTGAATGGTGAAGATGTATTTAATACTGTCTTATTTTTTGCATTCTTTCAATAATAAGTAGTATTGAAAAATGAAAAAAAGAGTAAGTGGAACACAGAAACAAAAACTAATATTAATCACTGAAATATTTTCTTATTTACTTTCAATTATTGTGTATTTAATTTTTTATACACTAATTCCATCTGGATTCAATTTCCATGGAATGTAGGAAAGACAAATCAGCGCATTATACTTTTTCCTTATCCGGCATATATTTATTTTACTGTTTTGACGATAAACATATTTAATTTAAATTCAAAAACAGTTTCATTCAATGACACTACTTAATTATGGTTCAAACCCTTAAAATGCTGATCTTTAAAATGATTTCCTACTAGAAAATTAAAAAAAAAAAACATGAAGGGTTATCATTATTTGGATGTGAATACAAAATATTTTATTTGATGAGAGTGATTTGATCACGTTCAAAAATGAATTCTTACTTATTTCACAATAGGTACCTTTAACCGAAATACACAAATAAAAACGTTTAAGTAAGAAATATAATAACATTCGCAATGGCATTTTTATTATAACAAGATCCTTTTTTTAAATGCAAATAAAAATTGGGGTTGTCTATTTTCACAGTGCTACCTGCGTGTAATGGTATTAAAATGGTCAAGTCAATCACGAAGAAACACGTTTGTTGTTGTGAGCATTGTTGCGCGGGCATGTGCCCAGCCCCATGCGCCGAGCGCGCGTGGCAAGGCGGGCCAGCGAGTACCCAGCGCTGCGAGCGGCGTGGGTACTCGCGCGTCGCTCTTACCCCGGGTCGGGCCGCGTAGGGCGCGCGGGGGCGCGCGACGCGGGCGGGCAGCGGGCGCGGGCGTCGCGGACCCGCTTTGTTGTTATTGTTATTGGTGGCATTATCGAGCGCGGTGGCGGGCGCGCGGCGGCGTGGAGGTCGCGTGGCGCTGGTGGGTGAGGGACAGGGCGGGGGGCGGGCGGGCCGCCGCCGCCTCCACCGCCGCCGCCGCGCCCAATTGAACGATTGATAGGCGGCGTTAAGCGACCGCGTGACAACGCGACGCGCACACGCTCCACACGCGGCTCAACTGTGGGACGCGTGGCGCCGCAGAGTCTCCGCGCCTTCTAAGACGTTTGCGAAATTGCCTCGAGCGCATGGCTCGGGCGGTGGAGACCGGCAGGTGCCGTCGCCTCTTTGCGGAAGCGCCGAGCGCCACGCCGCCGAGCGCCACCCGGGGCTTCCGCCGCGCTCGAGCCGCGCGCGCCGAGGCATCTGAGATCGCCCGCGGTCACGTGAGTCTGAGTTTCCCCTTTTTTCCCGCACGCTGGACGATAGCGCCAGCCGATAGACGCACCCCAATTCCCAGCCCCCGCGCGCTGCGGCGGCGGTGCCGACGCGTGGCGAAGGGGGGAGGCCGTGCTCAATGGTTGAATTTCCAAAGTGGTGGTCTCGTCTTGGCCTCCTCAAGGAAGGCCGGTCACGTGGTATGTGTTTTCGCGCGGCGGCCACGGCGCGTTGGCGGCGCCAGGGGACGGCACACTCCCCGAAATCCCGCGGCCGTTCTTTGGGCGGCGGCCGCCGGGGCGCGAGTTTCTCAGCTCGACCTGGAGATGGCGCCCCCGGCTCGGGGGACGTCGCGGCGAGGAGCGGGGGCGGCGTGGAGGGCAGCGGCGGGGTGTGCGCGCGCGCGCGGGGGTGCGCACCGCGACGCCACCGGACATGCGCCGGCGCCCCCTCCGTCGGCCGACTCGCGCCCCCTCACGCCGCGCACCCCCGCTTCGTCATCCCCTCCGCCCCCGGGCGCGCGCGGGGCGGCCCCCCACGGCCGGCGCGACCGGGCGCGGCTGGGCAGATCACGTTGCCCGAGCAGGCCGGCGGAGCGCGGATCGCCAGCCCGGTGCGAACACTGCGCGCTGCTGTGGCATGTGTGGCGTGCGTGGCCAGGGGGCGTGTCGCACCTCGAAGTCGCGCGGGTCTTCTCTCCGCAGAAGGCGCTGCAGGGCGCCTTAGAAGGATTAATACGCGACCCACCAGCAGAGACCCCCGCCGGCGGCTGATTCTTCACCGGTAAGTCTGTCGGCGCAGCGAGTGACAGCGAGTGAAGAGTATGTGCCGTGGTCTGTGACATCTCATCATCACCCTAGAATCCGCGGAGTTAGGAGAACGTTATATTACTCACTACTTCTGTGCTCTACTTCTTCTACATCCGTGACGTGTGAAGTGTCTCAAATTCCGGGCATCTCGCGGATCGTCCAGGTGGTCGCAACCCCGTGGTACCCGAACGTCGCCCATCGTAAAGTGCGAACATCGCCTCAGCCAACGCCGGGGACGGAAGTGGATAAGAACAGTAGGCCCACTCCCGCACCTCTGCGCAAGGCGACGGCGGGCGCGGTCGGTCGTAGCAAGGTGGCCGCGAGGACGTACTTGTGGCGGTGTCGCCGCGCGAAAGTGACACGTCGAAACGAAAACGTAACGTTCCTCACCAATTCGAACACACTCGGAAGTGACTGTCAAGTGCGTGAATAGAAAGAAATCGGAGTCCGTCTGGCGCGTCCTTTTTTCTCATGTAAATGCAGCCGGCGTGCTCACAAAGGCCCCGGAGGCGGCGTGGCCGAGGGCCGGCGCGGCCGCTGCAGCAGGGGGCATCGGCTGCGTGGCGCGCCGCCGCCGCCCGGTGACTCACGGCGAGGGCGGCGGCGGCGAGGGATCGCCCGCGGCGGAGGGCCGCGTGGGACCGCGAAGGGCCTGGCGGCGGCGGAGGGGCCCGCGCGCGCGACGCCGGGCGGGCGCGGTGCGCCGCGGCGCGGGCTGCGGCCGACGAGGGCGCCGTCGCCCGGCGCGCGCGCCGCGCGGCGCCCCGGCCTCCCCGGCCTCCCGCGGCGCGCCGGCGCTTGCCGCCCTCGGCCGAACATCAGCCTTCGTGGTCGGATCCAGTTAACACACTCATCTCTCGAAAACTGTTTTGAAAAAAATGATGTTGCGATTTTCGCCATCGATTACGAAGTTACTTCTCGTTATTCTTCTGTGCAGTGGACGGGAAAGTGGTAACTTCGGGAATTTTTTGACTTCTTTCGGGAATATTATTTTTGGAGAAGACAAAACATAGGGAGATTAAATAATGCTTATAGAATTTTTATAATGCTTTTAGAGTTTTAGCTCTTTTTCAGTTATTCAATTTTTGGATCCGATACAGAATAATTCGTTGTAATGTAATTTTTGTACCAAGTTCCTCCGTCATGACGGCAATGGTTTGATATATTAGTTAATTGTCTTAAAAGAAAATTGGTCTATTTTTTCGTGTGCCTGATACGTAACAAAATTAATTTTTTCTCCGTTCCGCATTTTTCCATATTATCGTTTTTTCGGCAATTGCGCCTTGACGGTAAGTTTTATTTTTCTCGTAATAGAAGCTTTCTGAATGAGATGTTTATAAACTGTCTGCATGAAATTTGCGTTTTTACCTCATTTTACCGAAACTTTTCATTTTTTTGTATTTTCATTTTTTTTAATTTTCCGATTTCTTCTACTAATCTGCTTTTCAACTTACAAAAACGTTTATAAACATCTTATAGATTACAGGCCGTGCGTTGAATTTTTGAGCAAAAATGTGACTTTTTTGTTTTTCGCATTATCATTTCACGTATAGTTCACGAAAAATTGAAGTAGAAGTTTAGACGGTGTGGAAGAAAGTTTTTCATTTTTTCACTTTTTTTATTTTTTAGTAGTTATTTCTTTTATTAGTAGTGTTTTTTAAGGAGCACAAAAAAGTGATGTAGTAGAAGAAATGTGAAGAGTGACGAATAATATGCGTAGAAGAGTTAGTCAACTTTTATTAGAAATGTATATTTAAATCGCGAAAGAGATGTGTAGGTAGTGACGTCTTGGAAAAAGTGTACGTTTCCCCAGGCGGAACTCCGAGCGTCGAGCGGGTTGCCGTATGAGCGGGGCTTGCGTACGAGACAGGTGTCCGGCGCGGCGCGACAGCCAACGTGCTAGTGCCGATATAGTGCACGTCAGTGCAGCGTAGTGGTGCGTAGTGGCGCGTGCATGTTGTGCGGGGTCGGGTGTGGGTGCAGGTGCAGCGTTGCACGCCGAACCCCCGCCCGCCCCGCGCCTCCCGCGCAGCCCGCGCGGCGCGCCGATTACATCGTCACAAGTCAGTCATTGGGGCCATCAACCCAATATTTATTTGTAACGCGCCATAATAGAAAAATTAATGCTCCGGTTTGGCTCGAGCGTGTCGTGGAGGGGGTAGATGTGTGATTGCGGGTACATTATCGTATATCGATCGTGTGTTATTTTGAGGTTGTTTTTCTCGCAAGTGGCGAGATTGGGGACCTTATATTGAGACCGCGACTGCGAGTGCGGATATCGGCGACTAAGGGGTGTAGAGGAGGGGGAGTAAAAGAGATCGCTATCCCCTTAGCACTTTTTTCCCCTTTTCCCTCCCCTCCACGTCCCCGCGGACGAAGGCGGAGCGGATTGGAGGAACGGCGAAAGAAGGGAAGGAGGAAGGGAGGGGGAGGGGGGCGCCGGCCACATTCCCAGAGTGAGGCACGGCGCAGGTCCTTGGCTTCTCCAACCCCCGAGCCGCAAGTGCCTGGAGCCGCCGTGGCGCCGCCGCCGGGTCTTGCTCTTGCAGTCGTGGCGCCAGCGTCAAGTGAGTAGGCGGCAGCTTCGGCAAGCACCCCACGCACCACACGCACTCTGCGAGCGGACGCGGTCGTGGGTGGACCGACGGTCGGGTGGGCTCACGCGGGCGGGCGACGGAGGCGGACGCCGCACCTCGGCCCCCAGCGGCCTCCATGGGGCGACAACGGAGCCCACACGCGGCTCTCGGCACTCGTGCCTCCACCATAGACAGTCGCGTCGCCCAGCAGCAACAGTGCAACGGCGGCCCTCCGTCCGCCGTGTCAGCCTCGGCCGGGCTCTCGACTCAGCGCGCGCGGACATCGACTCGCCGGGCAGAGTGAACGCGAACGGCCTAGTGTGCTCGGGGCATGTGGACAGTGGTGAGCAGTGCGCGCTCGAGGTGGTCGACGCCGACGTCGGCGCTGCTGTGACGCGCGGGCCGCGCCAGGACGCTGCGCGCCGGCTCTCGGCCGCACATAGGACTCGACGCTGCCCGCCACTTCTACTCATCTACTTTGCTTCGACCTTCACTCTTCTACGCTGTCTGTGGTGTCGGACTCGGACCGTCTTTACTCGACACGGCGACCAGCAGCAGTTGTTCGACGCGTGTTCACGACCGTGTGTTGTCGGCTGTGCAGTGTGGCTCCGTGCGGTGTCAGCGCGCTGGAAGTGTTGTTGTCTGGCTGTGGATATCTGCTCTCCTTGGTGGCGACACTTGTGAGTAAACGCTGAGTGGCGATCGGGGCTCGTGTCTGGACGCCCGAGCACTCGAATGTCTCGCGTTCTTCGTCGGTGCGGTGAGCATGGCCTTGCGGACGGCGTCTTCCAACCGGACTATCTCGAAATTCAAGTTTTACTTATTGCCATAATAGCATTACATGTCTCATAATATCAGTTTTATGACACGTGTATTTTATGTGTTATTAACCGAAAACACAAGAAATCTATTTTTTTACTGAAATCCTATGAACTTCTGAGAGCATAAAATTTGTCACAGTATGAAATTATCTTCAAAGTCGTACAAGTCTTTTCAATAAGGTGCGGTAGAATAGGTTAAAATTGTTGTCAATGATTTTTTACGTTCTTGAATATTTTCATATGAGAGGTTTGTGTCGGACTTCGTGTTGCCAATGGCTTGCACGGATATTTCCTTTGTTTGCCCGTGCTTATCCATAGGCGGCGACGAGGTCCGTCATCGTGTTCGTAATCGTGGAAGACGTGAGTGTCATGCTTTGCTGAGGACGAAAACACGAAACACGAGCGCTGACGCGAACGCGGGCGCGGGCGGGGACCTGGCGCAGATACAGAATCGGCGACGCGGGATCGAGCGCGGACGGGAGCGGGGAGCGCGGGCGCAGGCGAGGGCGCGAGCGGAGTGCGGGCGGTGCGGATGCGGCGTGGACACAGGGCAGGGCGCGGAGGCGGGTGAGGACGCGAGCGCGGGCGCGGGCGCGGGCGCGGGCGCGAGCGCGGGCGCGAGCGCGGGCGCGAGCCGGGCGCGGGCGCGGGCGCGAGCGCACACCCAAGCGAGTCCGCGGACTCGGACGCGGGTGCGGGCCAGCGAGCAATGATGCGGACGTGGGCCCGGGTGGACCGGAAGCAACGCAGCTGCGGGCGCGGGTGACAGTGTGTGCCTACCACTGGCGACTTGGCCGTAAGCACAACGGGCGCTGAAGCACGCCACAGCTCCCCAATTCTCATTCTCGCTTACGGTCGAGTCGCTGTCCGCTCCTGTGTTGATGCCAACGATAATCTTCTAACTTTGGTCGTTGCATCCTATAGAGAGTCTTTTATTGAAAGTTCTTCCGAGTCTTTAGGAAAATTTTCTTAATATTGACTCTCAAATTTTCTGATCCAGCTAATAGATTTTCTTCACACAAAATTCTTTTTTCGTCATTTGCCACTATGAAATGAAAAACTGACATTTTTTTTAAAAAAATGTGTCGTGGTGTCAGTTTTCAGTACTTGAATTTGCTTAAGATAAGAGATTTATAATTGCATTGATATTAACGTTTTCAAAAGTTAAAATCAAGGAAAATGTAGAAAATATCGTACACGATTCTAAAGATTTGTATTTAAAAAAAACGTATACTAACAAACTAGAAAATAAGAAAAATAATGAAAACACCGCGAAGAAAACATGTAAATACCTTTTAAAAATAATGAAGCCGTAAGAATAAAAATACTTTTTTGAAAACAGTACAATATACATAAAGAAAAAATAAATACTTTTTAAAAACGAAAAAAGTATCTTAATGAAAAAATGAATACTTATTAAAAAGGATAAAAATAATTTGAAAAATAATACATTTAAAAATAATAAAAATCTTATAAAAATTTATATATCTTATAAAAATAATTATTTTTAAAAAATTAAAAATTTCGTTAAGAAAAGTGAAAACTTTTTAAAAATAATAAAAAATGTGTGAAGAAAATTACGTAAAAAACAATAAATCGACGTGAAAAAGTGATTACTTTTTAAAAACATAAAAAACGCGTGAAGAAAAAAGTTAATACTTTTTAAATCGCATGAAAAAATGTGAATATATGACTTTTAGTTCCCTTAAAATGTTTGTTTCGAACGAAACAGAAAAATATGTAATACGAAAATATAGCATTTAAAAAATAATATTTTTGTCTTGAAATTAGAGAATTTCAAAACAGATAATATAGTACATTATAACTTCAGCAATTGCGTTTAAATAACGAACAAACAAGTGTGCGTGAACGTATCTAACGAGAATTAAAATGTGTAAAAAATGTGAGTGAAAGTCGTCTTTCTATGTAGTAGACATCATGTGAGGTGACAAACATGTAGAGTAAATAACTGTCTTCTTGTAACATCGTACACTAGATATTATTTTCATTCTGTGACGTGTGGTACTGCAACCCGTTTCTCCGAAAATCAGTGTGCGAATCAATGAGGGAAATCGCATTCGACTGCCTTGCAAAGAAAGCGACTGAGGCCGGCATATCCTCCGCCGGAGAAGGCGCCGGCCGCCTCGCCGCGCGACTTCCGCAACTTCCCGCCGCGGCCCGGCGCTCGGGGCTCCCGGCGCCGCCCGCGCAGCCCGCACCGCCCGCGCAGCCCGCCCGCCCAGCACCGGCGCGCCCCGGGTTGCGGTGGCGAGGCGCACGCACCCGCGGAGGCGGCGGGCGGGCACCGGCGCGCCTTCAGGAAAGGTGCTTCTTGTGAAAAAATTATCTCCAGGAAAGTGACACTTCATGAATTTGTGTTGTGTGTTGGTTCATTTCGACATGTCGTAGCGTAAGTGGTGCGAAAATGCATGATAATAATATGGCTTGTTACGAAACAATTTTCTCTGTGCGCATCTTGATAGAAAAAAAAAGGGAAAAAAGTTTTCTTTTTCGCGAAAACTACAATTTTCTGAGTTTGTATTTCAAAATAAAGACATAAAATAAAGACATAACGCAATTTTTGTTTTTATAATCATGTTATTCTTAATAAGCAAAAAATGCGTTTTCTTAAAACCAAAAAAAAATGTTATCAAACTGCTAATATTGCGTTCTGGCTCGAATGGGTAAAAATTGCTAAATTTCAAAAAATAAAGTGTATATGTTGTATATTTTATATATTTGTGTTGTCCAGGTGAAAAATAATTCTTTGGAAATTCTGAAAAAGTAAGAAATATTGCGAAGGAACATTCTCCAGCCGAAAAAAAAGCGCGGGAGAACGAATGTTTGAAATTGGCAAAAATCGAATAAATCGAAAGTCTTCGAAGCAAAGTGTGCGCGTGAAAAATTGTGCCGAGCCTATCACAAATTAGGATGACGTCCCTGCCGGGGGTGCCAATGTAGGCGGAGTCTGGGCGGTGGAGGCGGTAGTGGAGGCGGAGGGCGGAACTGCAGGAGAGGGGGCGCGGAGGGGCGGGGACGTGGCGCGGGGGGAAGAGCGGAAGGCTCCGAATATTCAGCGGGTGCAGTGCATTCGCCTATAATTTAAGCCGTAGATGAGGCTGAGAGCCGGCCGCGTCAAGTAGCTCCCTCATGGGCAGCGGACGCCGGCGTCGTGGCGCCGACCAACCAGCGGGGCGCCGGGGCGGGCGCGCAGGTAACGCCGGCGCCGCCCGACGCCCGCCAAGGCTCGGGCGCTTTCGTTAAAAAGCGGGAAGAGTCGGGCGCGCGCTCTCGGGTCCGTCGTCAGAAGCTGGTCGTCGGCTGGTGGCGCCACTCGGCGCGCGGCCACTGCACGAACTACGTCGGCAGCGCCGAGACACCCGCCGACGCCCGCCGAAGCCCGCTGCGCCCGCCGGGCCTCCGCCACAAGGGTGAGCCGGCGCGCGGTGGGGAGGGTGCGCGCCGCGGGTGGCGCGCGCGGCGAGGGCGCGGGCGCGGACGCTGGCAGCGGCGCGGCGGGCTTGCCGCCGGACTCGTGCTCTCTGGCGCCCCCCGCGCCAGCCGGACTCGGGCGCCTGGTCGCCGCCGCCGGCGCCGCCGCCACCACCACCTCGACCTCCTCCGTGTGGGACTTAGCGTGTGCCAGTGCGTCGTTCGCCCTTCACCGCAGTGCTCGCGGATACTCTCTCTGGATACTATATCTTAACGCTTCCGGATTATTTAACGTGTTTCTTCGAACTTACGACGGAAACATTTCCAGAATTTTTATTTTTTCAAAACTACTTTTTTTTAAATCTACTTTTTTTCTGTCTGGACGTGCGATGCAGCGGACTCTGTGCGGTACTGCAGTGGAAGATAGAAAGTAGTGCGTGCCTAGCCACATCTAGGTACTGGTGCCTTCAGTTGTTGTGGCCCGTTCGCTCGTTTGTACTTCCCGCCGCGAGCCGGGCGTGCGGCTGATGAGCGCGCGCGCTCCTCGACATTGCGCCTCGCCCCGACGCGGTCGCTCCGGCGACGACGCAGCCCGCGCGGGCGGGCGGGCGTCGCGCCGCGGCTTCGGCGTCGGGCGCCAGCCTTGTCGCCCCGCCCCGCGTTGACACAGGTGCCGAAGCGGGGCAACGCTCGCAGGCGCCCCGCCGCCCCGCGCCCCGCCTGGCGCCAAAGACGCCCGCCCGCCCGCTCGCGCCTGCCTCCGCCGCTGCCGCGCCAACGCACCGCGGGGATGCGGACGCGGCGCGGCATCGGCGGCGGCCGGGCGCGCTCGGGCCGCGGTTCCGCCAAGGAACAGGTGTGCCGTCGACGGCGGTGGCACTGTGTGTATGGCCTCCTTCACTCCCCGCACCCGCGCACTCCGCCGGCGCCGCCGTGACGCGCGTCGCTCGAGCACGCCCGCCGCTCCGCCAAGGAGAAATGCGATCAGTGATCGGCGACGCGCGGCGGACGACGGCCGTCGGAGGTGGGCCGGTGACACGGGGCTATCTTCCTCACGCTCGGCTCATTTTTCTATCATTTTCCCTTTTATCTTTAGTTCTTCTTTACTGTGATGTAATATGTGTATGCTAAAAAATACTCTAGCATCTATTTTTATACTCTTTTACTTTCAATATTCTTTTTCTAATTTGAACTTTTAATTTATTTTTTATTGCATTTTTTAAATTTTAGTTGATTATTTTGCATTTTTTTAATATTTGAAAAAGAGAATGTATATGAATGAGAGCGTATTCATGTAGAATTCTTTTTTCATTTCACTTTTTTTTATATGCTAGATTTGTTATTCTTTTCGAATTTTCATTTTTTTAATGCCGCATTGCGCGTTCCAAGAGTCAGCAGTCATGTTATATATGAGAGATCCTCCCGTGAAAGGAACTTTGTCGCGAGTTTAAGTCAGTGAAATCGACATTGTTTTACTTGTGACCAAAGGAGGGGGCGGCATGTGAAAGGTGTACCACGCCTCTGTCAATGCCAGCCAGCTGCGTCACAGCAGTGTTTGCATTTTTCGTGTATCATTCGTCGCCTCACGCTGCAGTCTCGTGACGGTGACAGCCGTTTGGAAGATGTGAAATCGCGGAGCGGTCGTAGCGCGTTTGTTTGAGTAAGAATCGCAGGAGTCGCGCAGGATGAGTAGGAAGTGCGAACAAGAGGCCCTCCACGAGAGTGGACGGGGAAGGTCGAAGGTAGCGCTTGCGATACTTCTCGCCGCCGTGCGAGCGCCGTGTTGACGTTGGTCCTCCGTTCTGTCCACAGTTGGTCGGCGGCGGCTCGCAGCCTCAGCCCTCCCTGACAAGAAGCCCGACGGGGAGCGCAGCAGCACCCGCACCACCAGGAGGGCCAGGCCGCTCACACCACTCGGGAGCGGCGGCGGCGGCGCATCGGGCCACGGGAGGAGCGGCAGCAGCAGGAGCGGCGCCGGCCACATCGGAGCGCGCGCCGCCACCCAAGCACCAGCGCGGGTCGCCTCCACAACAGCAGCAGCGACAGCGGCGGCGGCGTCGGCGGCCGCGGCGACGACGGCGTCGGCGGCGGCACAGCGCTTGCCGGCGGCCACGGACTCGCCCGCGTTGCCTCTGCGGAGCGCAGGTACGCTGCAGCCCTCCGCCCGCTGCGGGCCGCGTCGTTGTGGCGCGTCGCGTTGCATGGGTGGTGCGCGGCCACGGGCGGGCGGGCGCGCGCGCTGACGGGGCCGGGCCGGGGCGCAGGTGCACCTGCAATCTCCGGGAAGCGGCCCGCCGCCGCCGCGCGCCCGCCCGCACCTGCCCGCTGGATGGTGGGGGCGCGCGCCGCTCGGGCGCGCCGTGTGCGTGACAGGTGACTGAGTGATGACAAAGTGGGCACGGGAGGCTACTTTTGTCCCAGGCAAGCTATTCAGATTGCGATGGGTTGGCAGGATACAATATCGTATTTTTTGGCTGATATGGAAAATTGTGCGATAATGATGGTGATGTTTATGATGATGGTGGTCACTTTTGGAGATATACTTAGTCAGTCCAAATGACCTCACCTATCAGATATCACAGCATATGTAATGCACTATTCAATTTGACTTGTTTGGGATTTAAAGAACTATCGTGATAATTCTAGTAAGTCTGCAAAGAACGTGTAAACTGTGAAATAAAAAAAACAACCACAGTGAATATTTCTGATAGCAGCAATAATATTTTTTTTAAAGTTTATTTATCCTTGTTCGACTTATTTAGTCTTTCAAGGTAACAAGAATATAAACGTGTTGAATTTCTATCTAAAAGCTTTTTACTTAAGTATATTCTTAGTAAATGTTATTTTTTCCCGTTTTATTACGTTATTGCATCTGTTTACCTAAAATTTTGCATGATTTAATAAATCGTTTTGCTAAGCTGAATACAGCATTCTTTTACTCCTGTGAAATGAATTTCACATTTCACATTATATTCTTCCATTTTTAAAACCCGCCATTTAGTGATGATGTTGAGAATAACACTATGTGCGGAGTGGATTAAGGCGCAGTGGGCTCCGGATAATCGCCTCGACAGGGATGTGTTTGCTTTCTTTTGGGCTTCCAGGAATTCCCAGGTTAGCTTTTCCGGTATTATAATTCAAGGCTGTCACTTGTGTTCTTCGTCAACATGTCTCCATGGCGGCGACCACTCCCTCATCACTTACCCGTTCATCCCCGTGCACCTGGTAGCTGCGGCCCCACCTCTCCTCGCCCCCTGCGCAGCACTTTGCTCTTCCTCCCCGCCGTCACGGGGGCAGGTGCGTCTGGAACAAACAGTTGTCGCAACCATCTAATATCGAAGCCTCGCCCGCGACGGAAGGCAATCATAGTTCTTC
>JAHLJT010008176.1:0-15377 GCA_031308135.1 Acheta domesticus
AAAATATTGCTAGGGTTAACGAAAGACGCTCTACAGGAGTACCACGTACTTTCCCAGGGTTACGGAAGATTTCTTTTTACTGGAAACCAAACTTAAGCCAAATTAATTCAAAATGACAGAGTAAAAATGTCTGGTGACATTTGAGATTGATCGAAAAACAAGGAAGTTTCCTATGCAAACCTAATACAGGTCACATAAGATTACGTATTGCATTGTTCTTAGTTGCATTCGCTTTTATTGACGATGACTAGGCCAACGTTGTGCAATGTCTGGTGTTGTTTTCTAAATTTTATATGGTTGAATAAGATAATATTCAGTTCCTTCACTGAAAAAAAGGATTGCTTGCCGCACATTAAAATTCGGTTCTCCCAACCAAATTTAATAGTAAAATTGGCCCAGCTATTTGTGTGGTTGACGCAACCTCGGCGCCATGTGTGAACCTCCGTGGTGCCCTCAACCACCGCTGGGTCTTGTGATTCCCTTGCCGACGTAGAGTCTTGAACCACAAAATGTTTGCAGTGCGTGGTTGACTGTCTCGGAACTTCGGTGGGTGGTTGAACAAACCAAAATTTAGTGCTAGTTCCTAGATAAATGTTTACACGAAAAATGGAAAATTTTGCATCAACCCTTGTTTGCATGTATGCTTACCTTCTTTTGTACTCGTACCTGTAGCATTAAATTGTTGGTTATGTAGTTAAGAAATTATAAAATTTTTCAGAATTGCATAAATTTGTGCGTATGCAAGACAATTCAAAACCACAAGTAGAGACAATGTCAAAATTCAAATTTTCAATTAAATTCAGTGTAAATTAATTGGATAAATGAATTAAATTTTGTATAATTTTGTAAAATTATGTAACAATGTCTGGAATCAAATTTTATATAAACATGATTCTAAAAATTGTTACATTTTAAAAATTCAACTGAAAAAGAAGTAAGAAGTCAATTTGAAGAATTTTTTTAACAAAGATTTTTGCAAACTTGACACTAAAAGTACTTGCTGAATAGAATTAGATATATAAAAATTAATTCTGAAATAATTTCATTCATAATATTTTGCCAAATATTTTCACTCTTAACATTTAATAGCAACAAGTAAACACTCAAGACCGCTAACCAACACAAAAAAATTAAGCAAAACTCAATACAGTATTTGTAAAATCAATTAACCAACTCAAAAATATAGAGTATTTCTTAGTTCATTTCTTCAGTCCTTTGTTTCACCAAGTCATTTGCAACTTGTGGCACACAACCATCACTAAATAAAAGTTTAAATTTCTTACATTCCATGAAACTAATTTATTAGTTTTAACCGTCACATAATCTCTTTTAAGACCAAGTTGCAAATGACTCCACTGAAACAAGGGTCAGAATAAATTAACACACAAACTCAATCACATTAAACTGATAACAGTTTTGCAGGCATGAAAATCACAAACAGGAATATGAACAAATGTGAAAGCAATTGAAATAGATATATTTGGGAAATTGATATGAGAAAAACACTTGATGGATACTTATAAATGCTTCCTTATATTTTAAATAATTATTTACATTATCTTTTTATACATTTAAAATGAACATTTCACAGCAACAAGTTTTAGCTAGTAAGTGCCCTAGGCGCCACAAAAAATAAAACATTACAATGAAGCCAAATACTGAAAAGTAAGATACTAGTTTTGCATCTGAGAACAATGCAAGTTTTCTTATGTAGTAAAAACCACACAAGAACATTTTGGAAACAGCCCATAGCCTTGTATAACACAAAAATTGCATGCAGGGCTTACTCCTTTAGAATAAGAAATATGATAAAGAGATGAAAATCCATTTTATTTATGCACATTATTAATGTTATTTTATTGAACTTCTAATTAGTACTTGCAGGCCTCTCAGTGTTTAATGAGTTTCAAATTAGTCTAATCAAATAAGTTTCGTTGTCCAAAAATAGTGAGTCAGGAAACAATGTAAACATTGTTTATGAAGAAATAATAATTACAAGAGGAAATAGCTTTTATAAATGCATTAATCATGACCATTTCTTTGCATCAATCCCAAACTATAATAAGTGTTCCCAAATCACAAAGTTTTATTAACAAAAGCACAGTGTAATTAAATTTTCACATGAGAGGGCTAGTTCCAATTTCCATGTCTTCTTTCTAATAAAAATTTAGTTATTGCATAGTAGATCAATGTTGGACATTAGAATTGCATGTTCCCTGAAACTAGACAAAAATATTTATGATTTTTTCACAATAGAAATCGAAGACAAAATAAATGCCAGCAGTCTTTAAAAATTGATTGTTCCAAATTGTATATAATACTTTTTATAGAAACAAAATTCTCACCTCTCAGTATGAAGTTAGCATTGTTACATGAGATACCAATTATTACAAAGTTACATTACAAAGTTTGCCAATATAAACATTGTTAATCCCTAGTAATTTCTGAAAGTGACAGTATTCCGAATGTATAAAATAAGAACAATCAAAATTGTTCTGTAAATTAAAACTCAAATCCATAGAGTAAAACCATTAAAGAAAGAAAGTTTCATATTTTCTTAGACCAAGGTCAAAATCCAACTATGCAATTCTAAATTTTGTTTTCTGAAGTAAGAATAATTGTGTATTTACATACTCATCTAAATAATCATGTACACTAGTAACAAATCGTCAATAAAGATTGAATTAAAAAATTAAATTAATAATTCAATATTTGTTAAAAAAAGTGAGAATAATGAGGGAACATGATGGCAGTATGAAAATAGTTTTAAAAAGTGTGTCGCTAAGGGATCTGTACTAGCAAATAATTAAAATATGTAAATAAAACATAATTGAAAGGATCAGAAATAGTGTATGCATCCCCTGTCTGCACACTCCTAACATAAAAACTCAAATTCTACAATGTAGAGTCCATGAAATTTGCATGTCTGTGACAACTGAAACTTTACAATAAAAAAATAAAAACCACACACATTGAGAAAAATTTACTTAATACATCTTCCAATTGTTTTTTTTATATTTTGATGTAAGTTTTCAAATTAAATTGGGTATAACGTTAATTTTTTTTAACTTTAGTGATTTTTATGTTCTTCCTTAATTTAACAAATATTGTAAACACTAATTTGGCTTCTTCTTCGGAAACTAATTTTGTAGTTTGTTACACTTGATGAGGGAAATAGAATCTCAAATGTAAACCCTTCATTGAACAAAATAAAAAATAAATTTGGATTTTTTAAAATGTGGTTGTCCTACATAAAAAAGGGACTGAAAAATATTAGAAAATATAATTTCAATAGTGACAACCAAATCAAAACTTTTCTTTCAACTTTTCAAAAGTTTTCAGTCCTCAAGAAGCGGTATCACACAGTACTGCCTCATATTTTGAAAAAAATTTTTGACATCATGTGTTGGGCACACATTTGTATTTTAACAAGTTTATCCTAACTACATAAACTCAACTAATAGTCCCAAAATTCTGGAATACACAAAATATGCATTACATAAAATATGCATACATATGCATTTTACATTGCATTACATTCAAGTTTCTGAGAGAGATTGGCATCAAAAAATGTGCAATTACATGAGCATTCATAGCTTTACAAATAACAAGTATGTACAGAATGTAGAGATACAATTCTAAACCTGAGATATTCTAAGCCTGTTCGTTGTCATTTTGTTTAAAAATTGACTAATTTTGTCTAGGAATGTAAGGTTTGAGAAATTATGCTTTTTAACATGGATTTGTTCAACACTTTTGCTGGTTTTTTTTCATTAGCACAATGATACAATGACTTTCAACAATATTCTTAAAATTCTTATACTGAAATTGAAAATAAGTTAATTAATTATTTTGGGCGTCAGGTTATATACCTGAAGTATTTAAATTATTAATAATTTAAAAATGATGGGGAACGGATGTGACTAAATGTAATTGAATAATTTTTGCCTTGCCACGTGGAACAAGTTTCAAATATAATTAGTTTTAATTATAAGATCATCACAATTGGCATGTCGCAGCCTGTGTTCAAATTTTAAAATATATACCTTACTGATATTCAATGAGAAATGAAGCGATTATCAAATATCTGATATTACTGATTTGATGCAAGTATGAAAAGAGCAAAAATAAATCCCACAACATTTGAAAACTAGAAATGAACCCTTCCTATAAAGAAGGCTCGAGTACTTGATTCTTTTAATATACTATTGTACACTGAAACCACTTCCCTCTATTCGCAGAGGACGCTATTAATTTATATTTAAAGATGAAAATAAACAAATAAAATTAAAATCAATAAGTTAATTGATTAATTTTGATACAAAGAGATGATACGAATTAATGAATTTTTTAAAGAGACAATTACCAACAATGCATGCAATCTTCAGAATCACAAGAATACTTTTAACAAATGCTGGACCCCAAAAACAATTCATTCAGTTTACTGACATACCAGCCATCTCGTATACAGAGGCTTGTAGTCAAGCTTCACTTTGTATAATCTTTAAGATTCATAGATACCATTTGAAACCAACAATAAAAAAGCATGGACATGGGCAGAATATTAGTTTAGATTTTACTTACATACATTTGAATCCTGAAAGATATCATTTTCTCATTTGACAAATATAAATTTAAGCAATAAAATAATACGGAACTCATCTGATTACTCAAAACACTACATTAATTTATTAAAGGAAACAGAGTAGGGACAATGGAATTTAATATCTCTGAAGAACATTAGATTGCTTGCAGTTCCACAATTTTCTTCAGTTATAAAATAAAATGGTAGCAATTTTCTTAATTAAATTGCTGAACCATAGCAAACATAAATATTTGATGAACTACAAATGCATCAAAACATTCCAGTGCATGACAGTGCAAATAAATCAGTTGTCAACTTTTTCACTTATGTACACTACATTTCAATGTGAATGCTGGTATGTAACACAGCACGGAACAAAAGAACACTGCAAGAATTCAAAAGCACAGCATCACAGGATGTCACCAAAAGCTGACATCAAATAGGGTCTATTGAGGTTTTCATATCTGTGATGTCCAATTCAAATCACATGCATCTTAACTTGATTGTTTAAAAACTGCCTTTATTTACTCATCCTTCAAGAAACACACATTCAATGATATCAAGTTGCACATCATTTTGCAGTGCCCATTGTGTAAACGTTCTGCATGTGTAGTTTTCTGGTCTTAATCAACAACTTCTCTGACACATTTCAACACTTTTTATAAACATATATACTGCGTATTTTCATCAACAACGAAATACCATGATCAACATAACCAAGTTTCAACAGAATTTTAGAAATTCGAAAATTTTCTTCTTATAAAGATTCGGCACAATTGCTAACTACTCTCACAACAGAATACACTCATTTTCCAAATTAAGTACTGGATTCCCCTCCACATACACACACACACACATCTTCGTGTACCGCCAAACGATAAACCTGCAATGAATCATAAATTATACGTTAAAAATACTTGTTACTCGATTAGAGTAATGTGGCCGTAACCTCACATGAAAAATGTTTCACTTACCATTGAGTGACAATGAGCATTCTCTTGGAATCGATTCAGCAGATATCCATCTTAATATTTCGTCTTTTAGAAACTTAAGTGAACACTCTCTCCAGAGTCCTTATTAATCACACTCTGAAACTCGTCCGTATTTCCAGCTGTCAAATTCATCCTCAGGCCGCGCTGGTCTCCCGCCAAAGGTTGGTCAACTCAACCATGTCCGAAGCGTTGAGGAAGCGTTGAGAACCCCGTGGTTGCGGGAACCAATTAGAACGTTATATGAAGTCAACTGATGGTTATAAGAATCGCGTATTTTCCAACCTTCGTCGGTTGGTTAGCTTGACAATCAACTACCAGCACGTCATCTATGGCGATTATTGCCATAGACTCTCTGATTATTGCCACAATGTATAAATCGATCGTCACAACTGGAAGACACTTAACCATGGGTTTGTGGTTGAGAGTCAATGGCCCTTTTTTTTCAGTGTTGTATAGCGGCTGCCCAAAAGTTAATAGAAAAATGTGGATTTTTACTTTGGCAATTGTGTGTTGTATTCACTTCATACGAAGGACCCAAACCGCCCAATGAATAATAAAATTGTTATACATTGCCATGGAACGATTACTTCTCTGTATAGCACATAAATTTGTATCTCTTTCAAATATTATAGAATGTAATCTTATAAAAGAAACGATAAAATGATCTAATTTTATGTACTCCCAAATATTTAATTTGTTTCTGAATTGTAAAACGATAAAATTACCTAATTTATGTACTCCCAAATATTTAATTTGTTTCTGAATTGTTTCTGAATTACTAAGAAAACTTTTGCTCAATCCTTTATTCATATTGTTTGGACTCAAAACCGTGTTCAATTACAATTCACTTAGAAAAAATATCACATTTCGAAAAAAATCTTTTTTATCTTGCTTGTCACATCGATTTTTTGCGTTGGAGTTCATCTCAGAAACGTAATAAAGATTTTCAAAATTTGTTAAGTTTTTAAAAGAGTTTCAAAGAAGGTCATTTCTTAATTCATTGAACAAATGAGTTTTTCCTGTACTTCGCAAATTAACACACTACTAAAGTACGACGTCCCTTTAGGAGCAAGAATAGTTTCATTATTGGACCACGGCTTGGTGAAGGTTCGGTTCGATACTTCGCCCGGAGAACGTCGCAGCGACCTACATCCCTGGGCTTGCATCATCAGCACGTTCGCCCTCCGGAGTGGATGCGCAGGTCGCGTGGAACGCGCTGCTTCCGGAAGCGACGACGAGTCCATTTCAGCATTTTAATTTCCTCTGTTCACCACGCGGAAGACATAATCCTCATCGTTATCGCGCTTCATTTTGCATGTGTAATCCTTGCTATACAATTTCCGTCGGAGAATGTGACGAAGATATCAGAGTAAAACCTTGACGTTTTATTCAGTTCTTCATTGTAAGGAAAACGGAAATTTGAATTCACATGTCTTAGATGAGTATTCTCTGAATAGTAGGAATCTACAATGATACAACTAGCAACCATAAATACGGTAATTTCGTTAATAATTAATGTGAAATATATTTCTGATATGCAACCATAAAATTTTACCACATATGGCGGAATACATTAACAGTTTCGGAGCAATAATGTACGAAATCAACCAATTTTAGTAGTTTTGCGCGAGTTTGAGGAGTTTAAGTAGATTTGAATGTCTGCGCAAGGACTCCATAGAAAAATAACATTTTGACTCTTGCACACTGCGTAAGGAGACATTTTGAAAAATAGTTAAAATAGGAATAATGTGACAGGAAACAATCCACGCCCAGCAAACGATCTGCATTCATGTACTTGGGATACAGTCGTAGCAAAGTTAAGTCAGAATTATTTTATCTATTATCCTAGCAAGGTTAATGGACAGACATCACATGAGATTTGGTGAAAATTACATTTAAAATATTTCAAACACGAGCGCCAGCTTGAAAAGCAAGTTTGTTTACGCAGCCATTATTTTATAAAGCAATCAAGAAAGCATAAAATAATCAAGATTTATTGACGATCTGTGTATAATCTTCGATCTATCTCACTCCATTATTCCCCATGCCGCCACACCCTGTTTCATCTCGGCCCGCTCGCTCCGCCCCGCTCGCTCCGATCCGCTCGCTCCGACCCGCTCCTGATAACTTACATTCACATGCGCTACACTACCACTCTTGTGGGAACCAGACGGGAGTTTAGAGCTTTTCGCGACTGGGGCAGTCCCGGGCTGGCGAGAGTACCTGGTTGGGGAATATATAAGCTTTATTTGAACAAATATTACAAACTTTGCATTGCACAAAAAAGATATGAGTCAGGAAATCTTTTCATACTTTACCATAAAGTCGTTTTGAATCAGACTGGAATAACTTTTGTGTGTAGTACAGTAGAATACAAAGCGTGGAGATTAATATGCAAATACAGATGCATAAAGAATATCTCAGTAAACACAGTAGGAAAACATAGAAGCAAACATTACTAATAGCGGAAAATAATGAGGCATCGTAGATAATTTACATCTAAATTTCTATTAACGTGTCTCAGAGGGACCTTAAATGCGGGTCTTCTGATGGGTTGTCAGTTCCGTTCAATAGGCAGTATCCACTAAGTTAAACATCCGTCAAATACAACTTTAGCTTAGTTGATAAAGATTTTGTAAACGAGTAGTTCTCAATATGGAGATATGCAGTAGAACATAATTTAGATTTATGTCGATCAAACTTCCAGGATGAGTCAGTCAAACACCGATTACGTGCGGCATCGACTGTTAACACTGGAACGTCCGAAGCCGTCATTTTGACGGATTCAACATACTCAAGTAATGTTACCTTTATTAAAATGAACAGTAAGCCATTGTGATTACTTGACTTTAAATGTATTTAGGATTTAAAATATAAGTGAAAATTTCGAAAATAATCATCCACTCTAAATTGTTATATTGATCGATTAATATTAAACGTCCGATAGCCGCGAAATTAACTGCTTCCCATAGCTGTTAAACTGTTCTCCGTGTGTCGACTCGTTTAGTTAATACCAACCAAGGATGTTCTCTTAGTTGAAAAGCATGTCGGTGATGGAATAAAAAGCTATAGGGACTGTTATCTTACGACGAAGGGCAACTCAGGAGTGTGTAGCCAGAATTTTCGAATTATTTTCATGTCAATTGCTCATGTTATTCTAATTACTGTAATCAATAAATAAAAATGATAACTTAAATACGTATATTTATTTGTGCTTATAAATTCTCCAGAAATAACCCATTAATTACATGAGCCGTCAAATTGACTGCCCGCGGGCATTCTCGGTAATTGCAATGTCTGAGCATTCTAGTGTTAATACATGTATACTATCTATATTGTGATATACCAAAAGACCCCACGACATGTTGTCATGAAAATTACGAGGGGAAACAGACGTATTTGGACATTCAGAACCAATGAGTAGACGTCAAAGCGACGCGTCAACAAACGTAGGGATTCTTTGCTCTATATTAATAATATAAAACATGTCTCTCCAAGGCCTAATCGTAATGAGACGGAATAAACGTGAAGAAGGCTTTGGGAATTCGTGCTTGGGGAGACGGAAGCTTTCAAGCTTGTCTTATGATAGCCAGCGAGCAGATCACATCGAACGACGAAGGTACGTGGAAATTTTTGTTTTTATCGGGATTTAAGTTATTGGGAAAAAGGACTTTGAGGCGACGTTTTGGAGGTTCACACTTTTAAAGCAACGTAGTGCTATTCAAATTCAAAAACATTATTATTCAAAATATTACCGGGGAATTTTGTGTTTTGGGGTGAGTTCATTTCAGGGGTTGATTTAAATAGAATTCGTATTACCGAAATATTTAGATAGAGTAGCTTCGTAGCTGGGTAAAGGAATATAACGTCAGTGGGGATAATAGCAGTCGTGCATAGGGTTCTACACGGAACCGAAATTAGGGCCAGTCGCGTCGCGATGCAATATATCGAAGGGTTTAAGAAATTAAACGATCAGAAATATCACGGGTCTTCAAAATTTAGACGGACCATCGGAGACATCACTTGGACCGCACGGGAACCATCCGAGAAGATTTTCAGCCGAGAAGACACCCATTCGAGAAACATCGTAAGCTTACGAACTTTCTATACAAAAAAACCGGTACGTACGGTACAATCTATAATCAAAGAAAATTCCAATTTTCAAGTCATGAGATCTTGCATATTGTAAATTTAGCGATAATAAATGTTACTGTTTATGTTTTCTAAAAGAGAATTAAGAATTCATTACGGTTGCCATCAATTCGAGAGTAAGTTTTATCTTCCAGAGAAATTCCAGTGATCGTTACTGTACAGAATCACTCGTACATATGCAACAAGTAAGCAAAGTTGTATATCAGAACCCACGAATTTAAATTAAGTGATCCAATAATATTAAAATAAAAAAGAACAGTGTAATTAGTTGATACTAGAAATGCGTAGAAATTAATATTAAAAAAGTAGAGGAACGTTGCAAAATCAATTGATATACCTCTGATGTTTCCAAGACGTTCAGTAATGATGAACACTCCTTACTATTATTTCACCTTTGACTACTCCTCTTGTTCCTCTTCACACAGTCTCTCACAAAAATATGGACTCTTCATCCAAATTACATTGAAACAAGGTAGCATGTTTGTTGAATAATACGTAAGACTAATATTAGAAATAAAATTCCAATTCATGAACCAGAAGTATCAGCGCGTCGTGAGATAGTGTGAACAAGCATAAAATGGATTCTTTTCCGTCGTTTTCATGGGTATCTCTGGCGGAATTGTTGTGGGCGGTAAACCTAAAAGTGCTAGTTAATGTCCCTATCGACCGAGTAATCTCTGGAAGTTGTCTGGTCAATACAGCTGACGGCGTTACAGGTCATCTACTTTATCTCAGTATTTTACATCATACTTCTAATATAATGTCACTTGTGTCTCTTATACTCTTTGGAGTTACAATGACTTGGCTGGGAGATGAGTACGTGGATTTTTGTCATATTCTACTTGTTCGTAGTTGTAGTGTAATCATCATTACAAATTCTTCTTCATATATTCTGGTGCACTTCCAAATAATATATTCCCTATTTCCTTCAAATATACAACTAAAATTTGATAGTTTTTCTCGGTTTCCGTAAAACTTCGTTTACATCAGCCTGCGTTTATCAGAATTCTAACAATTGACGCCTTCATCTCAATTTTTAATGGCTGAGTTCTTTCCATGTCTCTTATCAACAGGCGAAAGAATGCGGGGAAAACGATTGTCTGCAATGATGACGAGGCGCTCTGCGACATTCAAACATGGGCGCGTAGGAGGTCGCCTCCCCAGACACAGAAGCAGACTATCAGAGAGGCCATGTCGTGACCCCTCGCGTCCCGACCGCCCTGCTCTCGCACATATCGCGCCTTTTTGCGCTTTGGAGCGTAGCAGCTGCTAGATGTGTTGTCGGCGGCTTCTTGTAATATTCCGCTGTTTTTCTTAAACTTATCTTCTACTCTCATTTTTTTTGTAAATGTAACTCTGTATCTAAATGACGTTAAATTACCCTTCTCAAAAACGTTGCTGATAATAACGTATTAGTAATACCATTTTTTGCGTGCCTTTGTTATTAAATTGATTTCTTTGTTTTCATTTCAAAAAGTCGAGTTTCTTGAATTGGCATCAGACTTTCATTTGGTAAGGTAACTTTAAGTAATATGACAATCACAGCCACTGTACTGTATCAACTTCATTAGTCTGAGCTGTAACCTTGCGCAACGTCCAAACTCCATTTCCTCGTCGCGGGAGCCAACGTGGAGAACCGCTCGGTTTCCGGCAGTTTCGCACGCATCAGAGGCGCTCTTCGGGGCTTCTCCGCAGCTTGGGATTTCCAGGATTAGTCTTTCCGCAGAATTACGTGAGAAGCGAAGCGCCAGGCGAAGTCCTTGCCCGCATACAGGCCGCCGCTGCCTCTCTCGACAGAGCGAGCGCAAGAGCACGGCTGGGCGGAGCCGGTCCCGCCGAATCCTCCGCTCGTATCCACGCCCCACTCAGTCCTCCCGTTCCTTTTAGCTCTTCCTTTAGGAGGCTCCAGGTACATAGTGAGGTTTTTTGACCACAAATAAATAAATAAAATCGGTACTGGATTGCGAGCGGCATGACCTCCTGAGAGGACCTCCACGTCTAAAAGCCATCAGAAACAAAACAAAGAAAACTAGTTCCTTTATTGTTACAAAAATTCACATGCCTGTAATATTGAATGAAATCAGAGTTAAAAGTTTTATATTGTTTGTTAAATATTTCATTGTAATGTATGTTTATGTAATTGTAATATTTTATTATGTAAAATTGTAAATAGATTTTGATCTCTTATGACCAAGACGTTTCACAGCGATCTAAAATAAATTAAAATAAATAAAAATAAATAAAGAAAACTAGTGGGACTGCACGGCATGCCGAAAATTTCTTCCTGTCGCCAGTTATTTCCCAATAACCATTCATTTTCTTTCATTCTTGATATCATTTAAAGATCTAAAATTGAGGAATAAATTGAATGAAGAAACAAATCTCTGGTTTTAATAATAAATGCGTATGACAAGCTAGAAAATGAATTTGAACTATACATTGTTCAAAACTTTATAGGTTTTAAGGAAAATAGGAATTGTACTGTTTTTATAATTGCAAATTTTTCTATTCCAGCAAAAAATGACATTATAATACTTTATCATGCGTAAGCAGTGGCAAAATACCCTCCCCTGAATTAAAACATCTTAATGATCTCACGATCGGCGCAATTAAATCTTACTTCTGCCTTATTCACCAAGTTCTATTTAAAAAGCATCTAAAATGACAGAGTTATCCGTGACACATACTTTCATACATACAGAAAGATAGAAATTACAAATTTCGAGTACAAATTTGCGTTTATCTCTTCGCCACCTGCACAAATCTTAATCATCTTTGGAACAGCACTAATAGGTTTTTATCGTAATGTTTTTATAATATACGTTTACTAATGAATGAATATCAGTATTATATACACATCATATGTAAATATTTCCCGACTTAATATTAACTTAAATCCTAATCTTACAATTATATCTAACCACACATGAATAGGAAACTCACAGAGCACCTATGAGATTAATTCAGGTCTGCAAATATGCTGAGGAATGAATCAAATGGGTATTTGTTATTCTAGTTGGGAGCTGGTAGGCGGTGGCTTAGTCGTAATGCGTTGTTTGGGTTATTGAGTTTATTTTGGAGAAGAAATTGCTAGATATGAGCGCAAAATGGTGAACTATAGGGGGTAAACACAATTCTTTGTGCAGTTGAAAGTGTGAGATGAACCAGCGTACATGAGTCTGAGGAAATGGTTTTGGATGATCTGTAATTTATTGATGTTAGTTTTAGAGGCATTCATCCAGATAGAGCATGCATAAAGCATTCTTCGTCGCGTTGTCGGCGCGTCTTATTGTGGCCATGTCACAGGCACCTTCCTCTCCTTCCCGTCTCGCTTTACAATTGAAGGAACGTATCTCTATTGATTTATAGAGGGGATATGGCGTTGTTTAATGAGAGCTTACTATTGCGATTTAAAAGTGGCTTCAGTTGACTTAATTTTATTTTGAATTTTTGTATTTTTCCTGATATGTGTGCGAAGTTAAGCTCAAAAGAATTTAAATATGGAATTTAAGATCGACATTTCGAAATCGCATTGTTTATTGAGATGATTCCAAAACTTTTTCTCCGTATTAAGCTTTAAAGGTAAGAAAAGTAAACGTATATAGTCCATGGTGCGAAGCAAGAAGAAAGAAAAAACAGTCCTGGAAATGCACCGTAAACAACATTTCCGTCAAGGAGAAACTCTGCCTCCAGTGTGTAGCGTAGATTTTTCATCGATAGGAATTTAAACGTTTGTTGTCAAGATGGGATGGCAGAATTATTAGCAAAGTAGAATAAGAAGTGGTACACATATTTCACATACAATTTCTTTTTTTGTGGGGTGGTGAAGCAGTAATAATCCCAAAAGCCGAAGTTACAATTACGTGGTACGGTGCAGGGAAGTGAGGTGCAGTGTGCAATGCGTACTGTTGTTTTAAATAAATAAAATAGAACTTCCAGAAATATTCAGTGAAATTGTATACAATGTAAAAAACATTTTATTTAAATATGTTATGAATTATTATTGTTTTAAGCATGTTTGTATGTAGAGTATCCAGTAATATTTATAGGTCTTTTTTTAAGTCATCTATCACTACCATGTGGCGGTTTAAGCTAGTTTTGTCCTATTTAATTTTTTTTCTTATCTTACGGTGCAACCGCTGAGTATAACAATTACAATGTATATGTGCCTCGTAAAAAAATATTTTGAATTAGCTGGTGACGTTTTGTATTATCTGGTGATGTGGGTCAAATGACAAAAGGCATATACATCACGAGATTTGTAATTAAATAACAAAATTCGAATTGCATGCCGGTTGCAGGGGAATTTATTAGAAAATGGCTTCATTCAGTATGCTTCCTCCAAAACACGGAAACTGCCTCGAGTTTCATTCCTGTTTCCTTATCATCTGCATGATCTATGAGATTTCAAACAATACCACTTCATGTGCAATACGGTGAATCGAAGTTACTGTAAAGACATGTGTACATCTGATATCTGACGTCTGATAACAGTGCTTCTTTTATTCACTTTATTTTTATATTTGTATTCCAACCTCACAAGACTAGAAATTCAATGGGCTACAATGCTTCAATCCGCGCAATTACGACATCCTTGCGTAACTTACCGGAACTTACTTTTGTTGGGAACAATCCTCCTTGTGGTTGCAGGAAGTTTTCCGAGTGTTTAGTCAGCACAAATAATGCAATTTTGATTTCGAATTTTTCTTCCGTGTGAACGTTGACTTGCCTTTATGCCATACGACTCTGAATGGAAGAGAAATTCGGATAGTTGCAGTTGCCACAGTTGCGGCGTTCAGTCATTTGTACTAGGACTCAGCAAACTCGGACAGATGAGCCATTTGTAACAGAGTTAGCAAACGATTGGTCGTTTTCGCATCTTGAAGCAAAATTTTATTTATTTTACCAAAATAACCTGGTGGTTAATAAACCATCTTCATCGAAAAATCTTCATTATTATCCTAGATTGTTCTCTCAGGCTTCTTCCTTCTACACTCATCAGTGCACCTATTAATTTTTCTCTCCATTCACGAATTGATATCAAATATTTTATATCATTATTAGCATCATCTTACTGCCCACACTTAAATGCTATTTCGGTATTCTCTTTCTTTAAATTTTTCTATTTTATTTCAGTTCGAAAGTATTCAGGAACACACGTCAGATCCATAGTGGCAGTGATAGATGTTAAAGGAAATTCCTCTGAATTATCACTTCACCTGGACGACCTGGATGACCGAGGTGGCTAAGAGCGTGTACCGACTCAGCGCTTCGGTCCGAAGGGTCACGGGTTCGAGTCCCGCTTTGGGCATGGTTGTTTGATCCTTGTCTCTCATGTATGTATTGTCGCGGAGGGCCTCGTGTTCTGGACGGGGAAAAAAGTAATTGATGATTACTGTTGTAGGCATGTTATCTGTTATAGATTAGGGTATTAGCTTTCAGTGTCCCTGACCTTGGAGAGAAGAGGCTCACAGGCAGTTACTGCTAATTATTTTTTAACTATAATAAATCCTCTAATTTAAAAATTTGTTTGCAATGCTTGTATATAAACCTTTCACTTGATTCTAGTCTCCTTCATGAACATTTTCTAATTGAATTACATGGTTTTTTACAATCCAACTTTCTAGAATAAAGGTTTTGCATGTTAA
>JAHLJT010008177.1:0-21452 GCA_031308135.1 Acheta domesticus
AGTTTGCTATTTGCAGTTCGCTGGTAAGATTGGGACCAACCTTTTTAACCGTTTTTTTTTCAATAGACATGAGTTTAAGAAAACCTTAGACCCGATTTTCAGAAAAAATATTAAATTGCCTATATTTCACGTAAAATTTCGCGTAAACTACTCATATTTCGAAAAATTGCCATGACTTTTGTTTCAAGACGTCTTTAAGGAACAGATTTTATTCAGAAAAAATATCTTTATTATAGTAGTTGTAGAAAGAGGCCAAAAAAATTCGAAAAATCAGAGATTTCAACGAAAATGAGACCATAAGCTTGTGCGCTCTTCGAGAACAAAGTTTAATAAAACTAGTGGTGCTTCAGAATGGCACAGACTTTCCTATATTATTTTCTTTTCGTTTTGGTCTGGGCTAGCTATTCGGACTTGCCACATATTCTTGCCAGCTGCCATCTATCGCCGCTCAAAATACATTTTTTTGACATTTTCTGAATTTTGCGGTTTCCTAATAGTACAACGGAAATATTATTTTAAGAATATTAAAGGATAGTAAAACCACTTCCTAAACGGAAACTTTCTTTAAAAATTGGAGCCTTTTTTAGAAAATGGCATTTAAGAGCTGCTGTAAATTTGAAATTCGAAGCTCCTTTTTCGCAGACCATTTTTGAGTTTTCGAAACACTTCATTAGAAATCGTTTGAAGCACATTAACTCAAATACAATAGGTTTACAAATTGATGGAAATGAGCATATTAACAGTGTGAGAAATCTTTAAAAAAAATTACATTTGTGTAATTTTGTAAAATCAAAATTTGTATTTATGTAAAAATTTCATTTTTTAAAAATCATTTCATTTATGTAATTTTTGAAAAAATACCCCAAAATGAACTTTACGACTTATTAAAGAGTGCAATTAGCACTATGCTTTCGAAAAAGATTGAAGAAGAAATTTGGAGCCATTTATGAGAAACTGGCGATTGAACGTTTCTGAAAATGCGGAGTTTTGGCCTATTTTTTACAAAAAAGCTTGAGTTTTCAAAAATTTTATATGCCATTATTTAAAGCACATGTACTCATAAACATAATAATGTGAACAAATTGCCGCTAATGTAATGTTAACGACGTGAGAGACAAAGTCAGAAAAATTATGTTTTTGTAAATATTTGAAAAAAAAACAAAATAGCGCGATAGAATGTTTATGTATTTCATAGAGTACTTTGGACACTATCCTTATCAAAAGTTTAAAGAAAAAATTTTGAGCCGTTATTGAGAATCTTTGTTTTTGTAATTTTTTAAAATGGCACATTCTGTACGCAATATTGCGTGAAAACTACTAATATTTTCAAAAAAATAACATGACCTTAATGAAAGAACTTACCATGGAGTAAAAATGTTATCTGAGGAAAAATCTCTATCTTTATTCTGTTGTTGTAGGAAGATGCCGAAAAAATTCAAACTTTTGCAATTTTCGAAATTCAGAGTTATTGGTGAAAATCGGACCTATGCCATGTTTTTTAAAGTGTATTTTACTCTATACATACAAGAAATTTAGCCGTTTTTGAGAAAATTTTGAAAATCCCCGGGGGCTTCATATAAAGTACCTCCAAATTTTGAAGAATATTTTTCAAAATCGCAGCGCCTCGAATGGAACCAGATCGACCGGGGAATATTCATTTTGGAGGAAATCGTACGGAGCTAGTGTTGTTCACAGACTGACGGACGGACGTTTTGAAAAAAACACTTTTTCTGTATCAGGTGACCCAAAACGTGTATTTCCGTTGAAATCTCGAAATCGACTTTCCGCAGCATTACATCTTTCACTACACTACCTGTATTACTCCATATATACGTATGAATACGGGAAATAAAATTTGGAACTATTTTTCAGTAAAATTTTGAAAATGTTATTGAGACTTCATGTTAACCACCCACCCCATGTCATGCCACCCACAAACAAAATATGTTTCAAACTCAAGGAGCCTCGAATTCAATTGTATCGATCGAGGAATATCAAGAAGAAAATCAAGAATATATTGAAGAAAATCGACTGAACGATTTTGGCGCTAGCGTTAACCATGGAACCCACAAAATTAATGAATGTTTTTCAAAATTACAGAGCTTCTACTCAGGTCAGATCGACATTTTAGGTCAGATGACGATTTAGGTGCTAGCATATAATACTCTCTGGCGCTAGTGTTGTTCACATTCACAAGACTGACGGACGGACGTTTTGTCGTCAATCGATTTTTCGGTTGATGACATGGATTCTGACATCATAACGTGCTACAAGAAATAATTTTCTATAAATAGGAACATGATTTATCGTCTTGTTCGTTACATGGGCCAAACAGTAAGAGTTTTTGTCGAAAATTCTTCGTTTTCCGGCCCATGATCTCGTGAGAGAATAAAAAGTGTAAAAACGGGAATCATTCGACTTACGGCCCTATTCTCAAGAATGGATTACTTCGAAAATATCTGAAAATCGAGGAATTCGTGGATTAGGTTAACACTTGGATAATTCTCTGTTCTTATTCAGAAACCGCGGTCATCAGATATTTGGCGGATTCGAGGATTACCCTTGGCCGGAATGTTACAGTAAATGTGATTGGCTGTGGAGTATCTCGATGTTGTGGTTCTGCTCCTAAACAATAGTTATACCACCACTTCAAACGCGATCCTCCTATGTCACATTATATCACTTCGCGTACTGCGAAATGTATCCAGGGCCAACCAATGTAATATTTCAATTTAAGAAATTGATATTATCATAATTTCATTGACAAATACGTGAATATTATTGTATACAAAATTACAATAGCAAAAAAGAGGCATGACATAACCTGCAAACGGATTTCAACGCGGTAAGTAGTGTTCAGCAGTTTAAGAACAAATATAAAGGCATGAAAAGAATGGTTTAAAAAGGAGTGACAAAGTTCCAATTTACAACGATAGAAGCAACTACACTGCTGTGTACTTAATTGGATGAGAGAATTACGAATTAATAATATTCTCAATCATGGATTACTCGGAAGATAATCTGCGAATCGAGGAATTCGCGGATTAGTTAACACTCAGATAACTTTCTGTTCTTATTCACAAACCGCGGTCATCAGAGAATTGGCGGATTCGAGGTTTACCCTTGGCCAGAATGTTACAGTAAATATGATTGGCTGTGGAGTATCTGGATCTCGTGGTTCTGTTTGTAATCAATAGTGTACTATTGAATGAGAGAATGCATTTATCCGCTCGAAGACACTTTCTACATGTGACTGATTTGGGATAAGAAAATGCAGTTACTATGACCCAAAGTAAGTGCTTTTCGTTTTATCTACCTTATAAGTTTTGTTTTCAGTTTCGAAACAAAAGTATTGGCCCTCTTTTGAGAGTTTTACAGATAGTTTCGATAAGTTTGGTACATTGTGTTCTGGTGAAGGGCTACATGCAAAAATTGTTTCAGTAGTTTTCAGTGCAACTAATAAAATAATTTCATCCCCTTGGAAAACAAGACAGTTTTTGAAGAGGAAAAAATCGAATCTGATGTTAAGTAACATTCAAATACACAACAAATGTATAACAAATACATTTTTTACAATGAAATGTATATAATAAAACTTTATGATAAATCATGTTCGTTACTAAAACAAAACATATTCAGAATAATTTTCATAAAATTCAAAGATTGGAAATAATCCTGCCCAGGTGTTGTCAGAGTTATTTTGTCTTCTTCAGAAGATAGAAAGTAAAATACTATATTTGCTTTTTGATGGGACATGTGAAATATATACAACATTCTTTAGTTTTCATATAAGAGATTCCAAAAATTGTTCTCTGTGCATTTTCATGAATTCTTATTCTTAAATGTTCTAATTCATATTTATGTCTTGTGCTTCTCTGAATCCATAGTAATATATACTAGTATAATGAAAATTCTTGTATTTCTAGATGATTTAAGGACAAATCTGGAAGATGAAACAGGTTATTGTAACTTCATTAATGAAAATAAAATGTATGCTGAATTTTAAAGAAATATGGTTTTCACAACATTTTTTAGTATTAAATTTTAAAGAAAAATTAATTAAATGTCAATAATCAATATTTTTTATATTTTGCCTTATGAAATCTGATACTATTACTTGTATGAATAGTTTGTGTATATTGTTAATGTACATAGTCTAAACTTGATTATGATTCCAATATGAAAAATGTTTTTAGAATTTTAATGTCTGGACCAACTCCAGAGTTAGATATCTGAACTTAGGATTGTAAAACTTTCAAGTGCAATTGTATAAGGGGAAGTAATTAAAACAATGGGTTTTTCAATGTGGATATTTCTATTTTCTAGTAATTTTACTATACACTTTTTTTTTACAACCAAACCATCCTAAAACATTTGTAGAGTGCAGAATTCACTTTTTCATTTATTCTTTTTTTTTCTTAATCTAATTTTACACTCTCAATTGTAAATGAATTGAAACACTAAAGTTGACTGAAGTACTCCTTTGGTAATCTCTACTGGAACGTTGATGGATTGGTGACATATCGTTCATATTGTAGATAAAGAAACAAGTTTATTCATTACCAACAAACGTTTGTTAGCAGTGATAATACCAGTTATTTTAAAATTTATTTTAATTCTACAATCGTATTCATATTTAAAAAAAGCAACTAATAAATATGTCCCTCAATTGAATACCATTTTTATTTCCAAATAGGAAATGTCAGACAGATTGCCAGTGGCAGCAGCAGTGAGGACCAGAAATTATGAGAATGGTATCTACTTCCAGGAATGCAAACATTACCCCAAGGATCCCATATTCTAAAAGCATCACAGAAGAATTTGAGTTTAAGAAGAAACATGAGTTGAGGGTGCAATATTTGTCTCCATAAAATTTGAATATTATCAAATATGATGAACGAGCAATGTATTCTTTAATTTTCTTAATTGGTATTCAGAGTTCTTAGTCTCCCCCAACTGGTGGTAAAATATGTTTACAGCTGAAATTGGTGATGGATTCTATATGGACTACATCCTTTATTTATTTGTTTTGAGCACTTTGAGTTTGGTAATAGAGATTTTATATTTTTTCTCCTACTGGTCAGCAATAATTATTGATTACATTGAAACCATTCAGCAAGTTTTGCCAGGTCTCATTTATTTTTTTATTGTGTTCATAACTTGGTGTTCAATAATTTAATTCCTGTTCAACAATTCCTGTATTTCTGCATTAAATTTGTCAAAAGTATCATTTATTTACCAGAAAAGTTTATGTTTCAGTATTGTGCATGAAATAAATAAAAATATTTATTAATTGCATTCAGTTTTTATGTATTTATTTCAAATGAAAAAAACTATAACTGAATTTCCAAGGAATCTACTTAGTAGCATTTTGGTCTGATTGTTTTTGTATTCTTTCTTTAAACCTTTGTAATTCATTTCATAGCTGTTCATTCAAAGATATAATTTGAAATTCCCTGACCATTTATTTGTCTCATTATGTTAATGATACTTACCAACATTGGTTTTTGGGTGTTGGAAGTATATATTTCTGATCATCTCCTAGTCAATTTGAAAGTGAAGAGAGATTTTCTAGTGCAGGGCCGCTCAACCATTTGCTCAGAGGAGAAGCCGCCGTTTGCTCTCTCTCTCTTTCGCCGCAGAAAGAGCAAATGACGTCATCAAATATCGATCGGCGGCATGTGGCACAGTGGATCGAGTCGTATTTCTACGAGGTATTTTTCCGTTGTTCGGAATGAAAAAGTCTCACTGCTCTGGGAAAGGATATTACGACAGAAAAAACAGTAAAATACTTTTGTAACATTTATTGGAACAGTCACTAGATATATTAGTGTGATTAGGAAATTAAAAAAACGACAATTTGCAATACATCATGAGAAAGTATCTTTTTGCAGATTGCGCCGACAATACCAGATGTTTAGTTGCAAAAAAAGTGCTCAAAACATAAAGAAATTTAATAGCGGTGACATTACACAGTTTATCATGCTGCTGAATATGAAAAGTATTATAAAGGTTGCACAAAAAAGTTATTAAATAAACTAGTAATAAAAATACCAAAAGTAAAAGAAATTAAAATTAAAAAATGAAGTTGATTGAAAAATCAAATACTCTAATTATACATTTTAAGTGATTTTTCTCGCAATATACTTCCTATATTTGGAAGAGATGACATGGTGCTATTGAGCCGTAACGTGCATTCAGATTGTGATCTGTAATTGTACGCCTCTTTCGAGATTTACAAATTTTCAAAGAAGCAAAAAAATGCTCACAGTTTGTATGTTGGTCCAAACGTACTTAACAGTCGAGCAGCATTCCGATGCAGTTTGGAAAATGGTTTGTGGGAAGTTCTTTTCCTAAATGCTCACGTTGTATTATCGGTATGCAGTAAATTAAATTCTTTTGTATTGTGATATACCAAAATATATAATATTTTGTTAATAATATTGGTTGTAAATGGGGTGGACAAAAGGGTATGCAAATGGCGATATACAGCCTTAGCAACGCCGGCGCAGTGGTTGGCAAGGTCAACAAACTGCATTCAGGGGGCCCCCTTGAAGAGATGGGGGCGCTGGCTAGATAGACAAATAAAATAATGTGGGATTGGTCTGAAAGGAATGACGGTCGAAGGCGTGGCTACTTGGTTTGATAAGAGATGAATGGATTGGCTAAGGGAGAATAGACTGTCAAATTTTGTAGTTTTGTTTTAAAAAAGAGGAACGAAGGACGGATACCGAAGCGTTGAGGGCGAAAGAACAGGGAGAACTGGACATTCTGATAGTGGTCGTCGACTAGTAAAGATCGCTCGCGAGATCAACATTAATGAAGTAGGACTTGTAAGCTTCGAGTGAAACTCAATAGTTTTCCGGAATCTGGAAGTTGATGTGCAACGGGAAGTTCGATTAGGACTTTGAAAGTTTTATATATATTGCGGTTTTTGGACTTTAATATTTTACCACCAGTTGGGGGAGACTAAGAAACTCTGAATACCAATTAAGAACCGGTAGATATTCTAGTCAGTGAGGGCTGGATACGGCGGCAACGTCGCAAGATTAGAAGAGAGAAGCGGAACTTGGGATCGCCTACATTCAAGTGAGAAGAGACTGCGGGGCGTCGGCGACCAAGACGGTAAATAAGACTGCAGTACGAAAGATATATATTTTAAAACGAGGTCATGACCTAAGGACAAGACAATTGTTAATAGTGTAAATAAATTGTTGAATTTTTTTCTTTTGGAAATGAAAAGATTTTTCATTTAGTCAATCAAATTGTTAACTAGTTAGAAATAGATAATTATTCCCTTTCAGATTCCTCGCCATACTGTACAGTTGGCAGATCAAGTAATCGGCTACCTAGGCGATAGCGATTACCCATAACGGGACCCATTGACCCAGCTAGCCGGACATTAATACATTTGTTGAAATTAGCTGTGGAAGCATTGGTCATTTTTAAATTAACGTAACCTGTTCCTAGCGCCCAAAATTTTAATATAAATTCGGAACGGGTCACAATTATAACCATCTTAGACGAATGATACCAACGATCTCGTAAGAGTCTATGACGAGACGTTGTTGGTACATTTCAGTATAGTGTTATTTTACAGTCAAAACAACATAAGAACATCAAAATACATCCAAAACTTACTTCTAGTAAGGCATTGTTTTTCAGAACACTGAAAATTTCCTTTTGGTCTTCTTCAGCATACTTGTCATCTTCATCAGCAAGATTAAATGTATAATGCCGTTGCAAATTAAACTTCTTCACGTGATTGAACCCTTTATGTAAACTAAACATTTGGTATGGCTGCCGTAGTCGGCGAAACGATACTTTTCTTCCCATACTGCATTGAAAATTGTCGGTGTAGATGCTCTGGTCTGTGAAGTGCTCGCGTCGACTTTCAATTTTTCAGCGTCTGGAGTTACCGGGATACTGTGACAGAGTTTATCGCAAGGCGCGCAACGCTCGGCCTCCGGTGTCCCGCTCTCGGCTGACAACACGGCTCCGCGTTGCCGATTAGCTCTGCTTGAGCGGCCCTGTTCTAGTGGATGAAAGTCAGATAAACTGTGACCATCCTTTAATTAAAAGCAAAAGCTGATAATGTGACTTTATTAAAAATAACCTGCACTGATAGAATGATTAGACCAAATTGTAGAATAGTGAAGTACATCAGAACAACGACGTGTTCTTGTACTTCAGGAATAAACTTTGCTCAGGAAATGAAGAAAGATACGGCGATACATAACGTGTAATTTGTAAAAGACAGGACGAAAATATTATTAAATTAATATCTTATTAGAACAATACATGTAAAGAGTAAAATTGTTATTTAAAAGAAAAGACAGTCGTGACTTGTTTGACAAGCAACGAGAGAGAGTTGAACACCGGAAATCGAACCAAGAATGGAACAAAGATGTCGATTTTAAAAATATTAGATGAGATGCGTTTGAGACACGAGCAGTGATGGATCGTATGTGGCAGGCAAAAAAGTTGTTACATTTGTTTTGATCGCGCTGAGTGACGGATCGTATGTTGCAGGCAGAGAGGAGAGATTTGCTAAAAGTTATTAGGAACATTTTTAAACGCGGCGAGGTACAGATTGTAAACTGTAGGTCAAGTTTTTCTTAAGGAAATAGTTTTGGAGAAGTGAAATTCTAAGGGACGCGATCGTAAGAACATTCGGACGCAACATGAACTTTTGATGGTGTTTAAGTACGTAATTATTTACGTGTGTGGATGTAACCAACGAACTTTGCAGCCAAAACAAGAATGATGGTTCATGGTAAATGGTAGCCACAGACAACGGCCAAGCTTGCAGTTTAACTCAACAGGAAAATATATTCGGGAAGAAATAACTTGATTTGTCAGAGATATAATTGTTCAAGGTCCAAAATGTTCTTAAATATAAGATAGATGTAAAACTAAAGAAATTGTTGTTTTTTTTAAATTAGTTGATAGCCATCAAAAGCCAATTGTTAACATCAAAAGTTAATTGTTAACATCAAAAGTTAATTGTTAACATCAAAAGTTAATTGTGAATATCAAAAAGGGAATTGTTAATATAGAAAGGGAATAGTTAATATCTAACAGAAGTTATCAAAATTAAATACTTTTTGAAAGAAAATATCATTAAATAAAGAACACGGCCGTCACCTCATGTTGCCGATGCTACGGCCATACCATTGTTATCATTATTAAAATAGAAACCATTCATGGAAAACCGTAGTCTTCATTTTCGTTATTTGCTAGTAAATATAAAAAAAAAGATTACCAACCGAAACTTTGTACAAGCGGTGTTTTTCAGCCCACGATACCAGGAGGAGAGCCCTGAGAGAGTAAGTATCGTAATGTCACGAAAACGGCCGGGGACGTATTACTGAGCTAGCCACCCAAATTATATTGCGTCCATAATTCAGGTCGAACTTAACTTAATCAATAGATAATTGTTTGTATGAGAGAAAGTCAGGAACCATTACATGGGTTTAGTTAAGTGATAAATAATCAATGTAAAAAAATAAGATAGCAAGGGAACAAGAAAACATTACCATATTAAATACCATATTAGCTGTACCCATTACTAGAAACAATATTATTATTCAAAAATATTCAGCGTGTAACTGGCTACCCAGATGATTTATATTACTGATGATGAAAAAGAATTCCAAATATACAAAGATAATTTTCGTTTGACGCTGAAGAAATTTAATTTCAATAGGAAATACACAGGTCTACAAAAGAAAACTTTTCGAAATTTTATTGATAATATCATCTGATCTTTATGTTTTTTGGTGTGCTGAAACTGAAGGTGAGGTCAGTTTTTCTCTATCACATACAGATTTTTTTCAATCTCAAGTTCAATCTCTAATGGTAGTAGTTATAACGACATAAAATAGAATCGGCTGGCGGTGTTTATTTAATAACAATACCAAATGCATTGTTTCTGATATAAGCTTGCCAGAGTAAACAATGATGCATATTTAATTGTAATTTTTGTGAAAAATTTCGATTCTTCGGCATCAAGGTACTACAAAACATGGATTATATCTGTACAGCGTTGGAGGAAGTAATTTCCTATATACAGGAAAAAGATTTCTCCAGAGTTCTCCAATAATAATATTTATGTCGAAAAATCGCCGATTTCTGCCGCACGATTGCAGAGAAATTTCTCTTTATTGTATTATGTATAGTGAGGTGAGAATGTAAAAGTCTTAACATAATGACATCTCCATTCCATCGCGACTTACGTGATGACTTTTTAGTGTCGTAACACTGTGGAACTGTGGAAATGGATGTTAACAATGTGAAAATAATAATAATAATAATAATAATAATAATAATAATAATAATACCTTTTCATAAATATGCAATGCTAGCAAAGCGATTGCCTCGTCTTGAAATAATGTACCTAGCTTCTTAGTTTGCGTAATCCTGTGTATCAACTGATTACGTAATTTCTGATTTGCCAGTAAATGTCAACACAAGAGAGTACGTGAAACGGGATTTTATACGGCACCGGCCAAACTGAGCATTCAGATACTTGTCCCTGGAAAAATTTGGTTCCTCCAGGGATAAATAGACACGTCCTTATCCAGGGCTGGATTCGAACTGTGTCCACTCTAACAGAGGAGTTAAGTCATTCTTCTGATCGGCTTGCATCAATTAATCTGTGAAAAAGTTACTTTTGCAATAAACATTTGTACGGGTTTAACAGTGTTTTCTGATTCTATTTTGACGTTCAAAGCACAACAAGAGTTCGAATCCCATCGCGGCGGCTCTTCCTGTCCGAACCGTCACGGCCGGAATGTCCTCGCCGTCGTCCGTCCGTTCCAGTGAATTAATTCGGAGCGGAGCGGTCCTTCGACCGCAGCGGCCATAGAAGTTCAATTAGCGCCCGCCTCTGTCCTATTAGCGAGGCAATTAGGCGCCGGAATGTGCGGCACTCGACGATTGGCGCGGGCCTCGCCGCCGCCCTCCGCCGCGTCTCGACGCCTCGAGTGATCTCGAGTTCGCGCCAAAGTCTCTTCATCTTTGCGTGCCGCTCGATCTTTCCTTGTTCCGCAGGTGCCGGATCTTAGCACCTGGCGTAACCCTTTACCTGACACGTAGCGTGAATCCAGACGATAGTTCGCTTCTGGTGAAATGAATGTTCAAAACATTGTGCATTTCATTTCGGATTTCAAATTAGTCCAGAACCTCTTGTTAATTAGAACACTGCTAACTTGAATTTCTCAGTATTTGGTTTTCCTTCAGCTTCCTTGCATATTTAAAATTCAATAAACAAATCTCATTACTTCTAAATATTCGATATTTTCAGCTGGGATATCGATATTCTACTGTTCTCTGCAGAAGATAAGTAATGTATAACAGCAAATACTTTCTCGCATTATTTCTAACTTTAGAAATTTTCGAAAATTCAGAAAATTCGGCGAAAATGACATTTCTGAAAAGCGTCTTTTTCCTAAGAGTCTTTTTCTCTATCCTAAAAATCGAAGAAAAAATTTGGAACATTTTTGAGATTTTTTTGTAAATTGCTTTAACTTCAAGCAGAAATTACGCCAAAACTATTTCTTTCACAAAATTGTACATATTTTTAATGATCTCATTTAAAACACGATTTACTTTGAGACTAAATCTGTATCATCAAAATTGTATTTTTGAAAGGTAAACGTTTATATAGGTTTATAAAGATGCCTTCGTTGGTGAGCGGTTAGTTTACTGGCCTCAGAACCCCCAGTGCATGGGTTTGATCCCAGTCAAGGTGCGCGGATTGTCGAAGGGCGGAAAATCCATAGTAGCCACGTCACTTTTATGGCATGTAAAAGAACCTTGGCAGACGCCCGGCAAAATTAAATTCCTCCGACAACCTCTCGCCCTAACGAGATCTCACTTTCTCCCAACCATACAGTTCGGATTGAGTTAACTGAGACCGACATCTGGCGGAGGAAGTGAAAGTCAAACTCAGGGACCGCCCGCGAGGTGCGCTTGCTCAATAAAGGTCACCAGACCCGCCTCGGAGATAGGCTTCCGAAGGAAGCCTGGGTCGAAAACTGAGGAAAGCAACGGGGAAACTACCCTGAGTATACCCTCCTAAGAAAATCCATTATGGGTCACCTGACTTCCGTCTATGGAACAGCAGGATCAAAGAAAAAATAAAAAGGTATAAAAGTGTTGGAAGATGACACTTTGATAATTAAAGAAAATGATTTTTGGTGAAAAGGATTGTTTAACTTAAGGAAAATAAAGACAAGATTCTAAGACAACAAATAATTCTTTGAAAATAAATTATTTTATGTATTCAAAAGAATCAAATCAAAATTTGTAACTTAAAAAAATTGAGATCTTCAAGGGATTTAACTAACTTGTATTGTTTGGAGTCCCATTACGAGTATATCAAAACAATGGTAATCATTTTTAGTGCCAAATGCAAAGGTAGTTATAAAACACGTACGGAAATGCTCGAAAGCAAATCCTCTATTTATCATTGTAAACAAAGTGATTGTCTCCGTCTTCCTCTTTCGTCTAGTGTCTTCTTTGGGTGTCTTTCGTTTTCGTCTTTCACTTGGTCCATCTTCGTCTATTGTCTTCGTCTTTCTTCATCTTCATTGGTCTAAAAACCGTTTTGATGGTATAGTAGTTATCATGCCGGGCTACTGATCACAAGTTCGCAGGTTCAAACCCGGTTAAAGCAGGGGGATTTTATTAGTCCAAAAATCGACGGCATGCATGCGGACGCTTGTCGGCATGTAAAACAGATCCCAGGAAAGGCACTTAGCCGATTCTGGAAAAATTAAATCCGCTAGCAATTTAGCACCAATCAGAGTTTTGATTTGAATTACTGGATAAGATTGCTATCTGCTATGAAGGCTGCTAAGAAGGCTATCTGGTGTTCAAATCAAACGTCAAAATTGGCGCACTGGTGCCCCTAGGGAAAGCAATGGCAAACTACTCTAGGTATACTTGTCCAGGACAAGTCTCACAAGAAGGCGCTATGGGTTTCTGGAGACTAGCCTATGCACTAATAAGAGTATGGCAGTAAAAGAAGATGAAGATTCGTCTAAGTCTTTCACTTTATTTTCCGCCTTTCATGATTTGAGTTTAGCCTTCGCCATTTGTTTCGTTCTTCGTCTTTAGTCTTCATCTTTATCTTTCGTTTCGTCTTCGTCAGTGTCTTAAGCATTCTTTTTTCATCTTCCTTTTCGTCTTCGTCTTGCCTCTTCAACATTCTTAGAAGACGAAACCGTCTTCCACGTCTTTCGTCTTGTCTTTTGCCTTCCGGATGTCGCCATCATCTTTGCTCTTCACCTTTCGTTCTTTCTATTCCTTTTTAATTTTTGGTCTTCGTTTTCCATTGGTCGTGTTTCGTTGTTCGTTCTTCGTTGCTCGATCTTCGGCGATGCTATGTTTGTTCTGCGTTGTTGGTAGTTTGTTATTCGTTCTCGGATTTTCGATATTTGTTCTTCGTGTTCCGTTGATCGAAGTTCGTTCTTCTTGTTTGGTGTTCGTTGATCATTCTTCGCCGTTCGTTCTTCATTCTGCGTTTTTGTCCGTTGTCAGTTGTTCGTTGTCCATTCTACGGTGCTCGTTATTCTTCCTATCTAATTCGTTAATCGTTATTCGATTGTTCTTCGTTGTTCGTAGTTTTTGGTTGTCGGTGTTTCTTGTTCGCTCTTCGTTTTTCATTGTTCGTTCTTCGATCTTCTTTGATCATTCTTGGTTGTTCGTATTTCATTGTTCATTGTTGCTCCGTTCTATATTCGTTGTTTGTTTTTCGATGTACGTTCTCGATGTTCGTTTTTGTTCAATCTTTGTTCTTAATTGTTCGTTATTTCTACGTTCTTCAGTTCTATTTCTATTTCTACGAACTATTTCTGCGTTCTATTTCTAAGAAATTGAGTTCTTCGTTATTTCTACGTTTTTGGTTGTTCGTTCTTCGTTGATTCGGGGTTGGTTGTTCGTTCTCCGTTGTTTTGTTTTCCTTCTTTGTCGTTGTTCGTTACATGTTTTTCGTTCTTAGTGTTTCATTTTTGTTGATTGTTCTTCGCTCTCCGATCATCATTCCTCATTTTCCGTTGTCCGTTCTTCGTTTTTTGCTCTTTGTTTGCTTTTTGTTGTTTATTCTTCGTTCGTTTTTCGTATTCTTTGCTGTTCTTTTTTCGTTCTGGACTGGGAATATCTGTTTTTCGTTCTTATTTCTCCGTTGTTCGCTCTTCGAGGTTGTTCGTTTCTCATTGTTCGAGTTTCTTTGTTCGTTATCGTTTTGCGTTGTTCGCTGTTCATTCCTCGTTTTCCATTGTATGATCTTCGTTGTTCGGCATTCTTTCATCGTCGTTCTTCTTTCTTCGTTGAACAAACTTTGAAATTTTTAATGTTCGCTCATCGTTGTCCGTTCCTCGTTGTTCCTTGTTTGTTGTTCACTCTTCGTTCTTTGTAATTCGCTGTTATATAGTTCTTCGCTCTTCGATCTTGAGTATTTGTTTTCCGTTTTCGTTGTTCTTTTTGTTGTTTATTTGTTGTTTGATGTTCGTTGTTCATTCTTAGTTCTTCATCCTTAGTTGTTCGTTCTAAGTTTTTTCTTCTGCGTTTTCCCATTGTTCGTTCTTTCTCGTCTTTAGTTCATAGTTTTTCGTTCTTCGTTGTTTGATATTTGTTGTTCTTTCTCCGTCATTCTTTCATCGTTGTTCCTCTACTTCGTTGCTTCCTGTTCGTTCATCGTTGTTTTGTTTGTTTTCTGTTCTTTTACAGTTGTTTCTTTTATCGTGGTTTGTATCGTTTCATTGTTCGAATTTCATTGCCCGTTTTGTGTTGGTTCATAATTGTTCGTTCTTCATTGTTACTTCCTTGTGGTTCGTTTGTTAAATGTTGCCGTTTCATTCATACTTTTTTGTCTGCGTTAGTTCTTCGTTCTTTTTAGATCTTCATTGTTCGCTTATTGTTATACGCTTTTATTGTTCGTTTCTTATTGTTCGTTCTTCGTTGTTCGTTTTTCCTACGTTGTTAGTTCTTCAATTTTAGTTATTCGTTGTCTCTTGGTTTTTCGTTATTCCTTGCTCCCATTTTGTTGTTTGTTCGTCGTTATACTTTTGCGTTGCTAGTGAATTTTTTTCGTTCTTCGTCATTCGTTCTTCATTGTTCACGCCATTCTTCGTTCCTCGTTATTCCTTCTTGTTTTTAACAGTTCGTTGCTCCTTTGTTGTTCTTTGTTCATTGTTCGTTTTCAAACCTTCGTTGTTTCATCTTCGTTCTTTGCTCTGCGATTTTCGTTGTTCGTGTTTGTTTGTTCTTCAATGTCCGTTCTTCTTTTTTGTCTTGCGTTATTCGCGCTTTGTTCTTCGCTTTTATTTCTTCAATCTTCGTAGTTCGTCCGTCGTTGTTCGTTTGTCATGGTACGTTCTTTCTTTTTCTTTCTTGATTCTCATTCTTCTTTGTTTTTCTTCTTAATACATTTTTAGTTGTTATTTCTTCGTCGTTCCCTCTTCGTTGTTGCTGTTTCGTTCCACGATAATCGTTCGTTGATAGATCTTCATAGTTTACTTTTCGTTGCACGTTCTACGGTGTATGTTCTTCGTTGTCCGTTTTTCCTTCGTATTAGATTCTTAATTGTTCATCGCATTTCATTGATTTTTGCATGTTCGTTTTCGTTTGTGTTGTTGTTCGTTCTTCATTGACTGCCTTCATTGACATTCCGCAACTGTTCTCGTCATTCCTTATTAGTGCTAGAGACTCATTGGCTTCATGGCATCGTACTTCATGGTTTCTTCTTTTTTACTTTCCCGTATACGTACGTATACACGGAGTGATATACGTAGTATACGGAAAGTTATGTAATGCTGCGCGAAAAAATGGCCAATTTTCGGCGGAAAAGAATTAATTGCCGGGCCGTGAAAACGAATAAGTGGATAAAACCAGTTGCTAAATTAAGAAAAAAAATCCTCTATCTCGTGGTGTGGTCAAAATCCATGATTTGTTGCTTTTTTATACTTAAAAATCGATTGACGGCATTCCGTCCGTCTGTCCGTCTATCCGTCTGTGGTCAACGCTAGCGCCTAAACCGTTCGGTCGATTTTCTTCAAAATTCATATTCCCCAGTCGATCTGATTCTAGTCGAAGCTTTGTGATTTTGAAAAAGATTCTTTAAAATTTGGGGGTACTTTATATGAAGCCCCCCGGGGATTTTCAACATTTTCTCAAAAACGGCTCCAAATTTTTTCTTTAAATTTCTTGTATGAATTGAGGAAAATACACTTTTTAACATGGCATACGTCCGATTTTCACGTACAGCTCTGAATTTTCGAAAATTGTGAAAGTTTAGAATTTTTTTCGGCGTCTTTCTCCAACTACAAAATTGAAGATAGAGATTTTTTCTTCAAACAAAATTTGTTCTGCATATTGAGTTCTTTAATAAAGGTCATGTAAATGTTTTTCACAATTTTGGTAGTTTTCGTGCAATATTGCGTGCAATATGTGTAATTTTAAAAAATTACAAAAACAAAATTTTCTCAAAACCGGCTCCAAATTTTTTCTTTAAACTTTTGGTAGGGATAGTGGTAAATGTACTCTATCAATGACATAAAAGCCATTTTGGTCTATCGGTTGGTTTTTTTCAAAAATTACAAAAATGTAAATTTCTTTACTTGTCTCTCACGTCCTTAATATTTACACTATCGGCGATTTTTTTACATTATTATATTTACGAGTATATATGCTTTAAATAATGTCAAGTAAAGTTTCTCGAAAACACTACCGTTTTCTGTGAAAAGTAGCTCAAATTTCGGCATTTTCAGAAATGCTCAAACGTCATTTTCTCGTATATGGCTGCAATTTTTTTCTTGAAACTTTTGTAACGGATAGTGCTAATTTCACTCATTAGTATAGCGTGAAGTTTATTTTGAGTTTTTTTTTGTTTTTTTCAAAAATTATATAAATGTAAATTTTTTGAAAGATCTCTCACTTCTTTAATGTGCACATTATCCGCAATTTGTAAAGATGATTATATTTGTGAGTGTAAGTGCTTCAAATAACTTCAAATAAAGTATGTTGAAAACTCAAAAATTTTCTGTGAAAATGAGCTTCAAATTTCGCATTTTTAGTAGTGCTAAAACGCCATTTTCTTTAAAAACGGCACATAATTTTTAAAAGAAAATTGCCATTTACGGCTAGGTTTTTGTGTTCTTTAATATTCTAAAATTAATGTTTCTGTTCTACCAATAGGAAACCGAAAAATTAAGAAAATGACAGAAAAATGTACTTTTGGCGATGATAGATGGTAGCTGGCAAGAAAGTGTATGTGGCAATTCCGAATAGCTAGCGAAGACCCAGGAAAATAGAAAACTAATACGGGAAAGTCTGTGCCATTCTGTAGCACCACTAGTTTCGAATTCGGCTTTCTGTTAAACGTTTCTATTTTTTCAATCGTTTTTTCGTTCATTCATTGTTCAAGGTCCTTAGCACTTCGCTTTTTTGTCCGTTCTTCGTTGCTCGGCCTACGTCGACAATATTCCCGTCTTCCTCTTTCGTCTCCGTCTTTCGTCTTCGTCTTCATCCTCGACTTTCGTCTTCGTCTTTCGTTCTCGTCATTCGTCTTGGTACTTTGTCTTCGTCTTCCGTTTCGTCTTCGTCTTCCGTTTTCGTCTTAGTCTTCGTCTTTCGCCTTCGTCTTCCGTCTTTCGTCTTCGTCTTTCGTCTTCGTCGCTCGTCATCATCTTTCGTCTTCGTCTTTCGCCCTTCGTCTTCGTCTTCGCCTTCATCTTTCGTCTTCGTCTTTCGTCTTCGTATTTCGCCTACGTCTTTCGTCTTCGTCTTTCGTCTTCGCCTTTTGTCTTCGTCTTTCTTCTTCGCTTTTCGTCTTCGTCTTTCGTCTTCGTCTTTCGTCTTCCTCTTTCGTCTTCGTCTTTCGTCTTCATCTTTCGCCTTCGACCTCCGTCTTCGTCTCTGGGTTTCGTTTTTCGTCTTCGTATTTCCTCTTCGTCTTTCGTGTTCGTCTTCGTATTTCGTTTTCGTCTTTCGTTTTCGTCTTCGTCTTCGTCTTTCGTCTTCGTCTTTCGTCTTCCTCTTCGTCTTCGTCTTTCGTATTCGTCTTTCGTCTTCGACTTTCGTCTTCGTCTTTCGTCTTCGTCTTTCGCCATCGTCTTTCATCTTCGTCTTCGTATTTCGTCTTCGTCATCGTCCTTCGTCTTCGTCTTTCGTCTTCGTCTTTCGTCTTCGTCTTCGTCTTCGTCTTTCGTCTTCGTCTTCGTCTTCGTCTTTCGTCTTCAGTCTTTCGTCTTCGTCTTCGTCTTCGTCTTCGTCTTCGTCTTCGTCTTCGTCTTCCTCTTCGTCTTCGTCTTCGTTCGTCTTCGTTTCCGTCTTCGTCTTTCGTCTTCGTCTTTCGTCTTCGTCTTTCGTCTTCGTCTTTCGTCTTCGTCTTTTCGTCTTCGTCTTCGTCTTTCGTCTTCGTCTTTCGTCTTCGTCTTTCGTCTTCGTCTTCCGTCTTCGTCTTCGTCTTCGTCTTTCTCTTCGTCTTTCGTCTTCGTGTTTCGTCTTCGTCTTTCGTCTTCGTCTTCGTTTTTGGTTTTTGAGTCTTTCTTTCTGGTCTTTCGTCTTTCATCTTCGTCTTCGTCTTTCGTCTTCGTCTTTCGTCTTCCTTTTTCGTCTTCGTCTTTGGCTTTCGTCTTTGTCTTTCGTGTTCGTTTTTGGTTGTCTTACGTCATTGCGTTTAGTTTCGCTTTTCAGCTTTTGATATTTTTGCTTTTCGCGTGTTCGAGTTTTAATATTTTTTTAATTTCTTCAATTTTTAAGTTTTAATTTAGGAGTTTTTTTGCTGTTGCTCTCCTCGCGTTTTTGGGGTTGGAAGTTTTAGCTTTTTCGGGTTTTGAGTTTTTGCGTATGAGTTTTTGATTTTTTGCGTTTTGAGTATTGGCATTTCTAAATTTTTGCGATTTTGAGTTTTTATTTTTTTAATTTTTTAAGATTTTGAGTTTGTGTTAGTAAGCCGTTCCAATTTTTGAATTTTTGAGTTCTTGAGTTTTTTATTTTTGAGATTTTAAATTTTCTAGTTTTCGGATTTTTGAGTTTGCGGATTTTGCGTTTTTGAGTTTTTGAGTTTTGGAATTTTCCGTTGTTGAATTTTTAAGTTTTTCGAATTTTTTGGGTTTGCGTTTTTAAATATTTGCTTTTTTGAGTTTTTAGCGTTATATTTTATGAGTTTTTGAGCTTCTGCATTTTTTTGTTTTATGATTTTTGAGTTTTTGAAGTTTTGTATTTTCGTTATTAATGTTTGAGTTTGTTAGAATTCAGTTTTTGTGTTTTTGTGTGTTTTTGAAATTTTGAGTTTTTAAACAATTGCCTTTTTTGCTATTTTGACTTTTTTGGTCTCTGAGTTTTTGTTATTTTAATATCTTGATTTATTAAGTTTTTCTGTTTGTAAGTTTTGGTGCTTTCGTTTTTCTCGGGTTTTTGTGTTTGTAAGTTTTTCCGTTTCTGTGTTTTTGAGTTTTTGGGTATCTGCGTTTTTGAGTTTTTGCATTTTTGTTTTTTATAGTATTTCTAGTCTGAGTTTCTGTTTAGTGAGTTTTGGAGCTTTTAAACTTTAACTTATAGAGTTTTTGAATTTTTGGGTTTATGAAATTTTAGTTTATGAGGTTTTGAGTTTTGTGATTTTGAGTTTTTCAGTTTTTGAGTTTGAATTTTTGAGAAACACAAGTTTGACGTTTTTAAGTTGTCAATTTTTCATGTTTTTAAGCCCTCCGGCTGAAAGACGATACGCAAAGGAGAAAACAAAGGCAAAAACAAAAGACGATTGACATACACGAAAGCAAAGACGAAATACGAAGCCGAAAGACGAAACGAAAGACCAAGACGAAAGAAGAAGACGACGATCACAATGACAAGGGGCGGAGACGAAAGATGAAAACCAAAGCCGAAGAGGCAAACGAAAGACTAAGACGAAACACGAAAACGAAAGACGAACACGATGGACAAAGACGGAAAACCAAGACGAAAGACGAAACCAAAATACAATGATGAAACACGAAAACGAAAAAACGCAGACAAAAGACGATTAGAGTTTTTAAGTGTTTGAGATTTTGTCCTTGCATTTTTAATTTTTTAAGATTGTGAGTAAGTCTTCCAATTCTCGACATTTTGATGGTCCGAGTTTTCGCGTTCTTGATTCTAAGTTTCTGGTTTTTGAGTTTTCGACTTTTGAGTTATTGATATTTTGATTTTTTCATTTTTGTGTTATGAGTTTTTGAGTTTTATAGTATTAAAGTTCATAAGTTTTAGAGTTTTCGGTTTTTAATTTTTGAGTTTTTGTGATTTTGAGTTTTTGAGTTCCTGAGCATTGTGTGTTGAGTTACCAATACCAATTTTTTGGTTCTTTTGAGTTTTGAGATTTTAAATTTGTAAGTTCTTTAGTTTTTAACTCAGTTTACGAGTTTTGGAGATTTCGATTTTTAAAGTTTTCCTAGTTTCTGTGTTGTTTGGGTTTATAGTTTTCAAGTTTTTGAGATTCTGAGTTTTTTGGATTTTGTTTTTTTGTGGGTGTTCGAGTTTTTCAGTAAGTTTTTGATATTTTTAGTTTTTGAATTTTTGATCTTTTCAGCTTTTTAGTTTTTAAGTTATTGAGTTTATGAGTTTTTGTGTTTATGATTTTTGGATCTTTGGGTTTCTGGGTTTTTTAGATTTGAGAGAGTTTTAGATTAGAGACAGTTTTGTGGTTTGAGTTTATGTGTTTTGATTTTTTGGGTTCCGGGGTTTCTAAGTTTTTTAGGGATTTTTTGAGTTTTTCAGCTTTTGATGTTTTGAGTTTTTAATTTTTTTGTTTTCGGTTATTGACTTTCTAAGTTTTTAGGCTTCTGGGTTTTTGATTTTTAAGTTTTTAGGTTTTTGACTTATTGAGTTTATGAGTTTGAGTTTAAGTTTTTGAGTGTTTGTGATTTTTAATTTTTAAGTTTTGTTTTTGTTTTTGGGGTTTACGAGTTTCTGCGGTTTTGAGTTTTCGTGTTTTTGGTTCTTGTGTTTTTGGGTTCCTGGGTTACTAGATTTTTTAGTTTCTCAGTTTTTGAGATGTACACTTTTTGAGATGTAAACATTTTTAGTTTTTGAGGACTTCAAATTTTAAATTCGTTTTTAAATTTTGGCCTTTTTCGACTTCGGTTTTTGGGCTTCTGATTTTAGAGACTTTAAATTTCTGTCTTTGAGTTATTGAGTTAACTAATACTGAAATTTTTAGGTTTTTTAAATTTTGGTGTTTTTGAGTTTTTTAATTTTTGAGTTTTTGTTTTTTTCAGTTTTTCTGTTTTTGGGTTTTGGGCTTTTTGGGCTTTTGGGTTTTGTGTTTTTGGGTTGTTGGGTTTTTGAGTTTTTTAGTTTTTGTTTTTTTTAGTTTTTGAGTTTTTAATTTCTTGCGTTTTTGAGTTTTTGGCTTTTTGGGTTTTTGCTTTTTGAGTCTGAATTTTTGAGTCTTTAAATTTTTTGAGTTT
>JAHLJT010008177.1:22452-64032 GCA_031308135.1 Acheta domesticus
AAGACGAAAACGAAGAACGAAGACGAAAGACGAAGACGAAAGGGACGAAGACGAAAGACGAAGACGAAAGACGAAGACGAAAGACGAAGACGAAAGGACGAGAGAAAGACGAAGAGGAGACGAAGACGAAAGAGAAAACAAAAGGACGAAGGACGAAAGACGAAAGACGAAGACGAAGACGAAAGACGAAGACGAAACACGAAGGGACGAAACAAGAAGACGAAACACGAAGACGGAAAGACGAAGAGGAAAGACGAAGACGGAAGACGAAGACGGAAGACGAAGACGGAAGACGAAGACGAAAGATGAAGACGAAAGACGAAGACGAAGACGAAGACGAAAGACGAAGACGAAAGGACGAAGACGAAAGACGAAGACGAAGGACGAAGACGAAGGACGATGACGAAGACGAAATACGAAGACGAAGATGAAAGACGATGGCGAAAGACGAAGACGAAAGACGAAGACGAAAGTCGAAGACGAACGACGAATACGAAAGACGAAGACGAAGAGGAAGAGGAAGACGAAAGACGAAGACGAAAGACGAAGACGAAGACGAAAGACGAAAAACGAAAGACGAAAACGAAATACGAGACGAACGCGAAGGACGAAGAGGAAATACGAAGACGAAAAACGAAACCCAGAGACGAAGACGGAGGTCGAAGGCGAAAGATGAAGACGAAAGACGAAGACGAAAGAGGAAGACGAAAGACGAAGACGAAAGACGAAGACGAAAAGCGAAGAAGAAAGACGAAGACTCAAAGGCGAAGGCGAAAGTCGAAGACGAAAAGACGTAGCGAACGAAATACGAAGACGAAAGACGAAAGACGAAAGATGAAGGCGAAGACGAAGACGAAAGGGCGAAAGACGAAGGACGAGCGACGAAGACGAAAGACGAAGACGAAAGACGGAAGACGAAAGACGGAAGACGAGACAAAATACCAAGACGAATGGACGAAAGACGAAGACGAAAGTCTGAGGATGAAAGACGAAGACGAAAGACGGAGACCGAAAGAGGGAAGACGGGATATCTGTCGACGTAGGCCCGAGCAGCAACGAAGAACGGACAAAAAGCGAAGTGCTAGGGACGATGAAAATGAATGAACGAAAAACGATTGAAAAAATAGAAACGTTTAACAGAAGACGAATACGAAACTACGTGGTGCTACAGAATGGCACGACTTTCCCGTATTAGTTTCTATTTTCCGGGTCTTCGCTAGCTATTCGGAATTGCCACATACACTTTCTTGCCAGCTAACCATCTATCATCGCCAAAAGTACATTTTTTTGTCATTTTCTTAATTTTTCGGTTTCCTATTGGTAGAACAGAAACATTATTTTAGAATATTAAAGAACACAAAAACCTAGCCGTAAATGGCAATTTTCTTTAAAAATATGTGCCGTTTAAGAGAAAATGGCGTTTTAGCACTACTAAAAATGCGAAATTGAAGCTCATTTTCACAGAAAATTTTTGAGTTTTCAAAATTACTTTATTTGAAGTTATTTGAAGCACTTACACTCACCAATATAATCATTCTTTACAAATTGCGGATAATGTGCACATTAAAGAAGTGAGAGCATCTTTCAAAAAATTTACATTTATATAATTTTTGAAAACAACCAAAAAAAAAATTTAAAAATAACTTCACGCTATACTAATGAGGTGTAATTAGCACTATCCGTTACAAAAGTTCAAGAAAAAAATTGCAGCCATATACGAGGAAAATGACGTTTGAGCATTTCTGAAAATGCGAAATTTGAGCTACTTTTCACAGAAACGGTAGTGTTTTCGAGAAACTTTACTTGACATTATTTAAAGCATATATACTCGTAAATATAATAATGTAAAAAAATAGCCAATAGTGTAAATATTACGACGTGAGAGACAAGTAAAGAAATTTACATTTTTGTATTTTTGAAAAAACCAACCGATAGACCAAAATGGCTTTTATGTCATTGATAGAGTACATTTACACTATCCTACCAAAGCTTTAAAGAAAAAATTGGTGCCGTTTTGAGAAAATGTGTTTTTGTAATTTTTTAAAAATAACATATGCACCGCAATATTGCACGAAAACTACCAAAATTGTGAAAAACATTGACATGACCTTTATTAAAGAACTCAATATGCAGAACAAATTTTATTGAACAAAAATATTTTATCTTCACTTTTGTATAGTTGGAGAAAGACGCCGAAAAAAATTCAAACTTTCACAATTTTCGAAAATTCAGAGCTGTACGTGAAATCGGACCTATGCCATGTTAAAAAGTGTATTTTCCTCAATTCATACAAGAAATTAAAGAAAAAATTTGGAGCCGTTTTTGAGAAAATGTTGAAAATCCCCTGGGGGGCTTCATATAAAAGTACCCCAAAATTTTAAAGAATCTTTTTCAAAATCACAAAGCTTTCGACTAGAATCAGATCGACGGGGAATATCAATTTTGAAGAAAATCGATCCCGAACGGTTTAGGCGCTAGCGTTGACCACAGACGGATAAGACGGACAGACGGACGGAATGCCGTCAATCGATTTGTTAAGTATAAAAAAGCAATAAATCATGGATTTTGACCACACACGAGATAGGAGGATTTTTTTTCTTAATTTAGCAACTGGTTTTATCCACTTATTCGTTTTCACGGCCCGGCAATTAATTTTTTTCCGCCGAAAATTGGCCATTTTTTCGCGCAGCATTACATAACTTTCCGTATACTACGTATATCACTCCGTGTATACGTACGTATACGGGAAAGTAAAAAAGAAGAAACCATGAAGTACGATGCCATGAGCCAAGAGTCTCTAGCACTAATAAGGAATGACGAGAACAGTGCGGAATGTCAATGAAGGCAGTCAATGAAGAACGAACAACAACACAAAAGAAAACGAACATGCAAAAATCAATGAAATGCGATGAAACAATTAAGAATCTAATACGAAGGAAAAACGGACAACGAGAACATACACCGCTAGAACGTGCAACGAAAAGTAAACTATGAAGATCTATCAACGAACGAATATCGTGGAACGAAACAGCAACAACGAAGAGGGAACGGACGAAGAAATAACAACTAAAAATGTATTAAGAAGAAAACAAAGAAGAATGAGAATCAAGAAAGAAAAAGAAAGACGTACCATGACAAACGAATAACGACGACGAACTACGAAGATTGAAGAAATAAAAGCGAAGAACAAAGCGCGAATAACGCAAGACAAAAAAGAAGAACGGACATTGAGAACAAACAAACACGAACAACGAAAATCGCAGAGCAAAGAACGAAGATGAAACAACGAAGGTTTGAAAACGAACAATGAACAAAGAACAACAAAGGAGCAACGAATGTTAAAAACAAGAAGGAATAACGAGGAACGAAGAATGGCGTGAACAATGAAAGAACGAATGAGAAGAACGAAAAAATTCACTAGCAACGCAAAAGTATAACGACGAACAAACAACAAAATGGGAGCAAGAATAACGAAAACCAAGAGACAACGAATAACTAAAATTGAAGAACTAACAACGAAGGAAAAAACGAACAACGAAGAACGAACAATAAGAAACGAACAATAAAAAGCGTTACAACAATAAGCGAACAATGAAGATCTAAAAAGAACGAAAGAACTAACGCAGACAAAAAAGTATGAATGAAACGGCAACCTTTAAACAAACGAACCACAAGAAGTAAACAATGAAGACGAACAAATTATGAACCAACACAAAACGTGCAATGAAATTCGAACAATGAAACGATACAAAACACGATAAAAGAAACAACTGTAAAAGAACAGAAAACAAACAAAACAACGATGAACGAACAGGAAGCAACGAAGTAGAGGAACAACGATGAAAGAATGACGAAGAAAGAACAACAAAATACCAAACAACGAAGAACGAAAAACTAATGAACTAAAGACGAGAAAGAACGAACAATGGAAAACGCAGAAGAAAAAACTTAGAAACGAACAACTAAGGATGAAGAAACTAAGAATGAACAACGAACATCAAACAACAAATAAACAACAAAAAGAACAACGAAAACGGAAAACAAAATACTCAAGATCGAAGAGCGAAGAACTATTATAACAGCGAATTACAAAGAACGAAGAGTGAACAACAAACAAGGAACAAACGAGGAACGGACAACGATGAGCGAACATTAAAAATTTCAAAGTTGTTCAACGAAGAGAAGAAGAACAACGATGAAAGAATGCCGAACAACGAAGATCATACAATGGAAAACGAGAATGAACAGCGAACAACGCAAAACGATAACGACAAAGAAACTCGAAACAAGAGAAACGAACAACCTCGAAGAGCGAACAACGGAGAAATAAGAACGAGAAAACAGATATTCCCAGTCCAGAACGAAAAACGAACAGCAAAGATACGAAAAACGAACGAAGAATAAAACAACAAAAAGCAACAAAGAGCAAAAAACGAAGAACGGACAACGGAAAATGAGGAATGATGATCGGAGAGCGAAGAAAAATCACACAAAATGAAAACACTAAGAACGAAAAACATGTAACGAACAACGACAAAGAAGGAAAACAAAACAACGGAGAACGAACAACCAACCCGAATCAACGAAGAACGAACAACCAAAAAACGTAGAAATAACGAAGAACTCAATTTCTTAGAAATAGAACGCAGAAATAGTCGTAGAAATAGAAATAGAACTGAAGAACGTAGAAATAAACGAACAATTAAGAACAAAGATTGAACAAAACGAACATCGAAAAACAAACAACGAATATAGAACGGAGCAAACAATGAAACAATGAAATACGAACAAACCAAGAATGATCAAAGAAGATCGAAGAACGAACATGAAAAACGAAGAGCGAACAAGAAACAACGACAACCAAAAACTACGAACAACGAAGAACAATTGAATAACGATTAACGAATTAGATAGGAAGAATAACGAGCACCGTAGAATGGACAACGAACAACTGACAACGGACAAAAAACGCAGAATGAAGAACGAACGGCGAAGATGATCAAACGAACACCAAACAAAGAAGAACGAACTTCGATCAACGGAACACGAAGAACAAATATCGAAAATCCGAGAACGATAACAAACTACCAACAACGCAGAACAAACATAGCTCGCCGAAGATCGAGCAACGAAGAACGAACAACGAAAACGACCAAAGGAAAACGAAGACCAAAATTAAAAAGAATAGAAAGAACGAAAGGTGAAGAGCAAAGATGATGGCGACATCCGGAAGGCAAAAGACAAGACGAAAGACGTGGAAGACGGTTTCGTCTTCTAAGAATGTTGAAGAGGCAAGACGAAGACGAAAAGGAAGATGAAAAAAGAATGCTTAAGACACTGACGAAGACGAAACGAAAGATAAAGATGAAGACTAAAGACGAAGAACGAAACAAATGGCGAAGGCTAAACTCAAATCATGAAAGGCGGAAAATAAAGTGAAAGACTTAGACGAATCTTCATCTTCTTTTACTGCCATACTCTTATTAGTGCATAGGCTAGTCTCCAGAAACCCATAGCGCCTTCTTGTGAGACTTGTCCTGGACAAGTATACCTAGAGTAGTTTGCCATTGCTTTCCCTAGGGGCACCAGTGCGCCAATTTTGACGTTTGATTTGAACACCAGATAGCCTTCTTAGCAGCCTTCATAGCAGATAGCAATCTTATCCAGTAATTCAAATCAAAACTCTGATTGGTGCTAAATTGCTAGCGGATTTAATTTTTCCAGAATCGGCTAAGTGCCTTTCCTGGGATCTGTTTTACATGCCGACAAGCGTCCGCATGCATGCCGTCGATTTTTGGACTAATAAAATCCCCCTGCTTTAACCGGGTTTGAACCTGCGAACTTGTGATCAGTAGCCCGGCATGATAACTACTATACCATCAAAACGGTTTTTAGACCAATGAAGACGAAGAAAGACGAAGACAATAGACGAAGAAGATGGACCAAGTGAAAGACGAAAACGAAAGACACCCAAAGAAGACACTAGACGAAAGAGGAAGACGGAGACAATCACTTTGTTTACAATGATAAATAGAGGATTTGCTTTCGAGGATTTCCGTACGTGTTTTATAACTACCTTTGCATTGGCACTAAAAATGATTACCATTGTTTTGATATACTCGTAATGGGACTCCAAACAATACAAGTTAGTTAAATCCCTTCAAGATCTCAATTTTTTTAAGTTACAAATTTTGATTTGATTCTTTTGAATACATAAAATAATTTATTTTCAAAGAATTATTTGTTGTCTTAGAATCTTGTCTTTATTTTCCTTAAGTTAAACAATCCTTTTCACCAAAAATCATTTTCTTTAATTATCAAAGTGTCATCTTCCAACACTTTTATACCTTTTTATTTTTTCTTTGATCCTGCTGTTCCATAGACGGAAGTCAGGTGACCCATAATGGATTTTCTTAGGAGGGTATACTCAGGGTAGTTTCCCCGTTGCTTTCCTCAGTTTTCGACCCAGGCTTCCTTCGGAAGCCTATCTCCGAGGCGGGTCTGGGGACCTTTATTGAGCAAGCGCACCTCGCGGGCGGTCCCTGAGTTTTGACTTTCACTTCCTCCGCCAGATGTCGGTCTCAGTTAACTCAATCCGAACTGTATGGTTGGGAGAAAGTGAGATCTCGTTAGGGCGAGAGGTTGTCGGAGGAATTTAATTTTGCCGGGCGTCTGCCAAGGTTCTTTTACATGCCATAAAAGTGACGTGGCTACTATGGATTTTCCGCCCTTCGACAATCCGCGCACCTTGACTGGGATCAAACCCATGCACTGGGGGTTCTGAGGCCAGTAAACTAACCGCTCACCAACGAAGGCATCTTTATAAACCTACTAGCTGGTACCCGGCGCGTTGCTGCCGCAGAAGAAATAATTAAGGGAATATTCCTCTCCCTCCTCTCTTTCCCCCTCTCCTTTTCCGCCTCTCTCATTTTCCCCACTCTCTCTCTTTTCCATCTGTTTCTTTTCCCCCTCTGTGTCTCTTTTCTCCATCTGTCTCTTTTTCCCTCTCTGCGTCTCTTTTCTCCATCTGTCTCTTTTTCCCTCTCTGCGTCTCTTCTTCTTTCAAAAATACAATTTTGATGATACAGATTTAGTCTCAAAGTAAATCGTGTTTTAAATGAGATCATTAAAAATATGTACAATTTTGTGAAAGAAATAGTTTTGGCGTAATTTCTGCTTGAAGTTAAAGCAATTTACAAAAAAATCTCAAAATGTTCCAAATTTTTTCTTCGATTTTTAGGATAGAGAAAAAGACTCTTAGGAAAAAGACGCGTTTCAGAAATGTCATTTTCGCCGAATTTTCTGAATTTTCGAAAATTTCTAAAGTTAGAAATAATGCGAGAAAGTATTTGCTGTTATACATTACTTATCTTCTGCAGAGAACAGTAGAACATAGATATCCCAGCTGAAAATATCGAATATTTAGAAGTAATGAGATTTGTTTATTGAATTTTAAATATGCAAGGAAGCTGAAGGAAAACCAAATACTGAGAAATTCAAGTTAGCAGTGTTCTAATTAACAAGAGGTTCTGGACTAATTTGAAATCCGAAATGAAATGCACAATGTTTTGAACATTCATTTCACCAGAAGCGAACTATCGTCTGGATTCACGCTACGTGTCAGGTAAAGGGTTACGCCAGGTGCTCAGATCCGGCACCTGCGGAACAAGGAAAGATCGAGCGGCACGCAAAGATGAAGAGACTTTGGCGCGAACTCGAGATCACTCGAGGCGTCGAGACGCGGCGGAGGGCGGCGGCGAGGCCCGCGCCAATCGTCGAGTGCCGCACATTCCGGCGCCTAATTGCCTCGCTAATAGGACAGAGGCGGGCGCTAATTGAACTTCTATGGCCGCTGCGGTCGAAGGACCGCTCCGCTCCGAATTAATTCACTGGAACGGACGGACGACGGCGAGGACATTCCGGCCGTGACGGTTCGGACAGGAAGAGCCGCCGCGATGGGATTCGAACTCTTGTTGTGCTTTGAACGTCAAAATAGAATCAGAAAACACTGTTAAACCCGTACAAATGTTTATTGCAAAAGTAACTTTTTCACAGATTAATTGATGCAAGCCGATCAGAAGAATGACTTAACTCCTCTGTTAGAGTGGACACAGTTCGAATCCAGCCCTGGATAAGGACGTGTCTATTTATCCCTGGAGGAACCAAATTTTTCCAGGGACAAGTATCTGAATGCTCAGTTTGGCCGGTGCCGTATAAAATCCCGTTTCACGTACTCTCTTGTGTTGACATTTACTGGCAAATCAGAAATTACGTAATCAGTTGATACACAGGATTACGCAAACTAAGAAGCTAGGTACATTATTTCAAGACGAGGCAATCGCTTTGCTAGCATTGCATATTTATGAAAAGGTATTATTATTATTATTATTATTATTATTATTATTATTTTCACATTGTTAACATCCATTTCCACAGTTCCACAGTGTTACGACACTAAAAAGTCATCACGTAAGTCGCGATGGAATGGAGATGTCATTATGTTAAGACTTTTACATTCTCACCTCACTATACATAATACAATAAAGAGAAATTTCTCTGCAATCGTGCGGCAGAAATCGGCGATTTTTCGACATAAATATTATTATTGGAGAACTCTGGAGAAATCTTTTTCCTGTATATAGGAAATTACTTCCTCCAACGCTGTACAGATATAATCCATGTTTTGTAGTACCTTGATGCCGAAGAATCGAAATTTTTCACAAAAATTACAATTAAATATGCATCATTGTTACTCTGGCAAGCTTATATCAGAACGAAACAATGCATTTGGTATTGTTATTAAATAAACACCGCCAGCCGATTCTATTTTATGTCGTTATAACTACTACCATTAGAGATTGAACTTGAGATTGAAAAAAATCTGTATGTGATAGAGAAAAACTGACCTCACCTTCAGTTTCAGCACACCAAAAAACATAAAGATCAGATGATATTATCAAATAAAATTTCGAAAAGTTTTCTTTTGTAGACCTGTGTATTTCCTATTGAAATTAAATTTCTTCAGCGTCAAACGAAAATTATCTTTGTATATTTGGAATTCTTTTTCATCATCAGTAATATAAATCATCTGGGTAGCCAGTTACACGCTGAATATTTTTGAATAATAATATTGTTTCTAGTAATGGGTACAGCTAATATGGTATTTAATATTGTAATGTTTTCTTGTTCCCTTGCTATCTATTTTTTTTACATTGATTATTTATCACTTAACTAAACCCATGTAATGGTTCCTGACTTTCTCTCATACAAACAATTATCTATTGATTAAGTTAAGTTCGACCTGAATTATGGACGCAATATAATTTGGGTGGCTAGCTCAGTAATACGTCCCCGGCCGTTTTCGTGACATTACGATACTTACTCTCTCAGGGCTCTCCTCCTGGTATCGTGGGCTGAAAAACACCGCTTGTACAAAGTTTCGGTTGGTAATCTTTTTTTTTTTTATATTTACTAGCAAATAACGAAAATGAAGACTACGGTTTTCCATGAATGGTTTCTATTTTAATAATGATAACAATGGTATGGCCGTAGCATCGGCAACATGAGGTGACGGCCGTGTTCTTTATTTAATGATATTTTCTTTCAAAAAGTATTTAATTTTGATAACTTCTGTTAGATATTAACTATTCCCTTTCTATATTAACAATTCCCTTTTTGATATTCACAATTAACTTTTGATGTTAACAATTAACTTTTGATGTTAACAATTAACTTTTGATGTTAACAATTGGCTTTTGATGGCTATCAACTAATTTAAAAAAAACAACAATTTCTTTAGTTTTACATCTATCTTATATTTAAGAACATTTTTGGACCTTGAACAATTATATCTCTGACAAATCAAGTTATTTCTTCCCGAATATATTTTCCTGTTGAGTTAAACTGCAAGCTTGGCCGTTGTCTGTGGCTACCATTTACCATGAACCATCATTCTTGTTTTGGCTGCAAAGTTCGTTGGTTACATCCACACACGTAAATAATTAACACCATCAAAACACCATCAAAAGTTCATGTTGCGTCCGAATGTTCTTACGATCGCGTCCCCTTAGAATTTCACTTCTCCAAAACTATTTCCTTAAGAAAAACTTGACCTACAGTTTACAATCTGTACCTCGCCGCGTTTAAAAATGTTCCTAATAACTTTTAGCAAATCTCTCCTCTCTGCCTGCAACATACGATCCGTCACTCAGCGCGATCAAAACAAATCTAACAACTTTTTTGCCTGCCACATACGATCCATCACTGCTCGTGTCTCAAACGCATCTCATCTAATATTTTTAAAATCGACATCTTTGTTCCATTCTTGGTTCGATTTCCGGTGTTCAACTCTCTCTCGTTGCTTGTCAAAACAAGTCACGACTGTCTTTTCTTTTTAAATAACAATTTTACTCTTTACATGTATTGTTCTAATAAGATATTAATTTAATAATATTTTCGTCCTGTCTTTTACAAATTACACGTTATGTATCGCCGTATCTTTCTTCATTTCCTGAGCAAAGTTTATTCCTGAAGTACAAGAACACGTCGTTGTTCTGATGTACTTCACTATTCTACAATTTGGTCTAATCATTCTATCAGTGCAGGTTATTTTTTAATAAAGTCACATTATCAGCTTTTGCTTTTAATTAAAGGATGGTCACAGTTTATCTGACTTTCATCCACTAGAACAGGGCCGCTCAAGCAGAGCTAATCGGCAGCGCGGAGCCGTGTTGTCAGCCGAGAGCGGGACACCGGAGGCCGAGCGTTGCGCGCCTTGCGATAAACTCTGTCACAGTATCCCGGTAACTCCAGACGCTGAAAAATTGAAAGTCGACGCGAGCACTTCACAGACCAGAGCATCTACACCGACAATTTTCAATGCAGTATGGGAAGAAAAGTATCGTTTCGCCGACTACGGCAGCCATACCAAATGTTTAGTTTACATAAAGGGTTCAATCACGTGAAGAAGTTTAATTTGCAACGGCATTATACATTTAATCTTGCTGATGAAGATGACAAGTATGCTGAAGAAGACCAAAAGGAAATTTTCAGTGTTCTGAAAAACAATGCCTTACTAGAAGTAAGTTTTGGATGTATTTTGATGTTCTTATGTTGTTTTGACTGTAAAATAACACTATACTGAAATGTACCAACAACGTCTCGTCATAGACTCTTACGAGATCGTTGGCATCATTCGTCTAAGATGGTTATAATTGTGACCCGTTCCGAATTTATATTAAAATTTTGGGCGCTAGGAACAGGTTACGTTAATTAAAAATGACCAATGCTTCAACAGCTAATTTCAACAAATGTATTAATGTCCGGCTAGCTGGGTCAATGGGTCCCGTTATGGGTAATCGCTATCGCCTAGGTAGCCGATTACTTGATCTGCCAACTGTACAGTATGGCGAGGAATCTGAAAGGGAATAATTATCTATTTCTAACTAGTTAACAATTTTGATTGACTAAATGAAAATCTTTTCATTTCCAAAAGAAAAAAATTCAACAATTTATTTACACTATTAACAATTGTCTTGTCCTTAGGTCATGACCTCGTTTTAAAATATATATCTTTCGTACTGCAGTCTTATTTACCGTCTTGGTCGCCGACGCCCCGCAGTCTCTTCTCACTTGAATGTAGGCGATCCCAAGTTCCGCTTCTCTCTTCTAATCTTGCGACGTTGCCGCCGTATCCAGCCCTCACTGACTAGAATATCTACCGGTTCTTAATTGGTATTCAGAGTTCTTAGTCTCCCCCAACTGGTGGTAAAATATTAAAGTCAAAAACCGCAATATATATAAAACTTTCAAAGTCCTAATCGAACTTCCCGTTGCACATCAACTTCCAGATTCCGGAAAACTATTGAGTTTCACTCGAAGCTTACAAGTCCTACTTCATTAATGTTGATCTCGCGAGCGATCTTTACTAGTCGACGACCACTATCAGAATGTCCAGTTCTCCCTGTTCTTTCGCCCTCAACGCTTCGGTATCCGTCCTTCGTTCCTCTTTTTTAAAACAAAACTACAAAATTTGACAGTCTATTCTCCCTTAGCCAATCCATTCATCTCTTATCGAACCAAGTAGCCACGCCTTCGACCGTCATTCCTTTTCAGACCAATCACACATTATTTTATTTGTCTATCTAGCCAGCGCCCCCATCTCTTCAAGGGGGCCCCCTGAATGCAGTTTGTTGACCTTGCCAACCACTGCGCCGGCGTTGCTAAGGCTGTATATCGCCATTTGCATACCCTTTTGTCCACCCCATTTACAACCAATATTATTAACAAAATATTATATATTTTGGTATATCACAATACAAAAGAATTTAATTTTACTGCATACCGATAATACAACGTGAGCATTTAGGAAAAGAACTTCCCACAAACCATTTTCCAAAACTGCATCGGAATGCTGCTCGACTGTTAAGTACGTTTGGACCAACATACAACTGTGAGCATTTTTTTGCTTCTTTGAAAATTTGTAAATCTCGAAAGAGGCGTACAATTACAGATCACAATCTGAAATGCACGTTACGGCTCAATAGCACCATGTCATCTCTTCCAAATATAGGAAGTATATTGCGAGAAAAATCACTTAAAATGTATAATTAGAGTATTTGATTTTTCAATCAACTTCATTTTTTAATTTTAATTTCTTTTACTTTTGGTATTTTTATTACTAGTTTATTTAATAACTTTTTTGTGCAACCTTTATAATACTTTTCATATTCAGCAGCACGATAAACTGTGTAATGTCACCGCTATTAAATTTCTTTATGTTTTTGAGCACTTTTTTTGCAACTAAACATCTGGTATTGTCGGCGCAATCTGCAAAAAGATACTTTCCATGATGTATTGCAAATTGTCGTTTTTTTTAATTTCCTAATCACACTAATATATCTAGTGACTGTTCCAATAAATGTTACAAAAGTATTTTACTGTTTTTTCTGTCGTAATATCCTTTCCCAGAGCAGTGAGACTTTTTCATTCCGAACAACGGAAAATACCTCGTAGAAATACGACTCGATCCACTGTGCCACATGCCGCCGATCGATATTTGATGACGTCATTTGCTCTTTCTGCGGCGAAAGAGAAGAGAGCAAACGGCGGCTTCTCCTCTGAGCAAATGGTTGAGCGGCCCTGCACTAGAAAATCTCTCTTCACTTTCAAATTGACTAGGAGATGATCAGAAATATATACTTCCAACACCCAAAAACCAATGTTGGTAAGTATCATTAACATAATGAGACAAATAAATGGTCAGGGAATTTCAAATTATATCTTTGAATGAACAGCTATGAAATGAATTACAAAGGTTTAAAGAAAGAATACAAAAACAATCAGACCAAAATGCTACTAAGTAGATTCTTGGAAATTCAGTTATAAGTTTTTTTCATTTGAAATAAATACATAAAAACTGAATGCAATTAATAAATATTTTTATTTATTTCATGCACAATACTGAAACATAAACTTTTCTGGTAAATAAATGATACTTTTGACAAATTTAATGCAGAAATACAGGAATTGTTGAACAGGAATTAAATTATTGAACACCAAGTTATAAACACAATAAAAAAAATAAAATGAGACCTGGCAAAACTTGCTGAATGGTTTCAATGTAATCAATAATTATTGCTGACCAGTAGGAGAAAAAATATAAAATCTCTATTACCAAACTCAAAGTGCTCAAAACAAATAAATAAAGGATGTAGTCCATATAGAATTCCATCACCAATTTCAGCTGTAAACATATTTTACCACCAGTTGGGGGAGACTAAGAACTCTGAATACCAATTAAGAAAATTAAAGAATACATTGCTCGTTCATCATATTTTGATAATATTCAAATTTTATGGAGACAAATATTGCACCCTCAACTCATGTTTCTTCTTAAACTCAAATTCTTCTGTGATGCTTTTAGAATATGGGATCCTTGGGGTAATGTTTGCATTCCTGGAAGTAGATACCATTCTCATAATTTCTGGTCCTCACTGCTGCTGCCACTGGCAATCTGTCTGACATTTCCTATTTGGAAATAAAATGGTATTCATATTGAGGGACATATTTATTAGTTGCTTTTTTTAAATATGAATACGATTGTAGAATTTAAAATAAATTTAAAATAACTGGTATTATCACTGCTAACAAACGTTTGTTGGTAATGAATAAACTTGTTTCTTTATCTACAATATGAACGATATGTCACCAATCCATCAACGTTCCAGTAGAGATTACCAAAGGAGTACTTCAGTCAACTTTAGTGTTTCAATTCATTTACAATTGAGAGTGTAAAATTAGATTAAGAAAAAAAAGAATAAATGAAAAAGTGAATTCTGCACTCTACAAATGCTTTAGGATGGTTTGGTTGTAAAAAAAAGTGTATAGTAAAATTACTAGAAAATAGAAATATCCACATTGAAAAACCCATTGTTTTAATTACTTCCCCTTATACAATTGCACTTGAAAGTTTTACAATCCTAAGTTCAGATATCTAACTCTGGAGTTGGTCCAGACATTAAAATTCTAAAAACATTTTTCATATTGGAATCATAATCAAGTTTAGACTATGTACATTAACAATATACACAAACTATTCATACAAGTAATAGTATCAGATTTCATAAGGCAAATATATAAAAAATATTGATTATTGACATTTAATTAATTTTTCTTTAAATTTAATACTAAAAAATGTTGTGAAAACCATATTTCTTTAAAATTCAGCATACATTTTATTTTCATTAATGAAGTTACAATAACCTGTTTCATCTTCCAGATTTGTCCTTAAATCATCTAGAAATACAAGCATACTTTTCATTATACTAGTAATATTACTATGGATTCAGAGAAGCACAAGACGTAAATATGAATTAGAACATTTAAGAATAAGAATTCATGAAAATGCACAGAGAACAATTTTTGGAATCTCTTATATGAAAACTAAAGAATGTTGTATATATTTCACATGTCCCATCAAAAAGCAAATATAGTATTTTACTTTCTATCTTCTGAAGAAGACAAAATAACTCTGACAACACCTGGGCAGGATTATTTCCAATCTTTGAATTTTATGAAAATTATTCTGAATATGTTTTTGTTTTAGTAACGAACATGATTTATCATAAAGTTTTATTATATACATTTCATTGTAAAAAATGTATTTGTTATACATTTGTTGTGTATTTGAATATTACTTAACATCAGATTCGATTTTTTCCTCTTCAAAAATTGTCTTGTTTTCCAAGGGGATGAAATTATTTTATTAGTTGCACTGAAAACTACTGAAACAATTTTTGCATGTAGCCCTTCACCAGAACACAATGTACCAAACTTATCGAAACTATCTGTAAAACTCTCAAAAGAGGGCCAATACTTTTGTTTCGGAAACTGAAAACAAAACTTATAAGGTAGATAAAACGAAAAGCACTTACTTTGGGTCATAGTAACTGCATTTTCTTATCCCAAATCAGTCACATGTAGAAAGTGTCTTCGAGCGGATAAATGCATTCTCTCATTCAATAGTACACTATTGATTACAAACAGAACCACGAGATCCAGATACTCCACAGCCAATCATATTTACTGTAACATTCTGGCCAAGGGTAAACCTCGAATCCGCCAATTCTCTGATGACCGCGGTTTGTGAATAAGAACAGAAAGTTATCTGAGTGTTAACTAATCCGCGAATTCCTCGATTCGCAGATTATCTTCCGAGTAATCCATGATTGAGAATATTATTAATTCGTAATTCTCTCATCCAATTAAGTACACAGCAGTGTAGTTGCTTCTATCGTTGTAAATTGGAACTTTGTCACTCCTTTTTAAACCATTCTTTTCATGCCTTTATATTTGTTCTTAAACTGCTGAACACTACTTACCGCGTTGAAATCCGTTTGCAGGTTATGTCATGCCTCTTTTTTGCTATTGTAATTTTGTATACAATAATATTCACGTATTTGTCAATGAAATTATGATAATATCAATTTCTTAAATTGAAATATTACATTGGTTGGCCCTGGATACATTTCGCAGTACGCGAAGTGATATAATGTGACATAGGAGATCGCGTTTGAAGTGGTGGTATAACTATTGTTTAGGAGCAGAACCACAACATCGAGATACTCCACAGCCAATCACATTTACTGTAACATTCCGGCCAAGGGTAATCCTCGAATCCGCCAAATATCTGATGACCGCGGTTTCTGAATAAGAACAGAGAATTATCCAAGTGTTAACCTAATCCACGAATTCCTCGATTTTCAGATTATTTTCGAAGTAATCCATTCTTGAGAATAGGGCCGTAAGTCGAATGATTCCCGTTTTTACACTTTTTATTCTCTCACGAGATCATGGGCCGGAAAACGAAGAATTTTCGACAAAAACTCTTACTGTTTGGCCCATGTAACGAACAAGACGATAAATCATGTTCCTATTTATAGAAAATTATTTCTTGTAGCACGTTATGATGTCAGAATCCATGTCATCAACCGAAAAATCGATTGACGACAAAACGTCCGTCCGTCAGTCTTGTGTATGTGAACAACACTAGCGCCCAGAGAGTATTATATGCTAGCACCTAAATCGTCATCTGACCTAAAATGTCGATCTGACCTGAGTAGAAGCTCTGTAATTTTGAAAAACATTCATTAATTTTGTGGGTTCCATGGTTAACGCTAGCGCCAAAATCGTTCAGTCGATTTTCTTCATATATTCTTGATTTTCTTCTTGATATTCCTCGATCGATACAATTGAATTCGAGGCTCCTTGAGTTTGAAACATATTTTGTTTGTGGGTGGCATGACATGGGGTGGGTGGTTAACATGAAGTCTCAATAACATTTTCAAAATTTTACTGAAAAAATAGTTCCAAATTTTATTTCCCGTATTCATACGTATATATGGAGTAATACAGGTAGTGTAGTGAAAGATGTAATGCTGCGGAAAGTCGATTTCGAGATTTCAACGGAAATACACGTTTTGGGGTCACCTGATACAGAAAAAGTGTTTTTTTCAAAACGTCCGTCCGTCAGTCTGTGAACAACACTAGCTCCGTACGATTTCCTCCAAAATGAATATTCCCCCGGTCGATCTGGTTCCATTCGAGGCGCTGCGATTTTGAAAAATATTCTTCAAAATTTGGAGGTACTTTATATGAAGCCCCCGGGGATTTTCAAAATTTTCTCAAAAACGGCTTAAATTTCTTGTATGTATAGAGTAAAATACACTTTAAAAAACATGGCATAGGTCCGATTTTCACCAATAACTCTGAATTTTCGAAAATTGCAAAAGTTTGAATTTTTTCGGCATCTTCCTACAACAACAGAATTAAAGATAGAGATTTTTCCTTCAGATAACATTTTTACTCCATGGTAAGTTCTTTCATTAAGGCCATGTATATTTTTTTGAAAATATTAGTAGTTTTCACGCAATATTGCGTACAGAATGTGCCATTTTAAAAAATTACAAAAACAAGATTCTCAATAACGGCTCAAAATTTTTTTCTTTTAAACTTTTGATAAGGATAGTGTCCAAAGTACTCTATGAAATTACATAAACATTCTATCGCGCTATTTTGTTTTTTTTTCAAATATTTACAAAAACATAATTTTTCTGACTTGTCTCTCACGTCGTTAACATTTACATTAGCGGCAATTTGTTCACATTATTATGTTTATGAGTACATGTGCTTTAAATAATGGCATATAAAATTTTTTGAAAACTCAAGCTTTTTTGTAAAAAATAGGCCAAAACTCCGCATTTTCAGAAACGTTCAATCGCCAGTTTCTCATAAATGGCTCCAAATTTCTTCTTCAATCTTTTCGAAAGCATAGTGCTAATTGCACTCTTTAATAAGTCGTAAAGTTCATTTTGGGGTATTTTTTCAAAAATTACATAAATGAAATGATTTTTAAAAAATGAAATTTTTACATAAATACAAAATTTTGATTTTACAAAATTACACAAATGTAATTTTTTTTAAAGATTTCTCACACTGTTAATATGCTCATTTCCATCAATTTGTAAACACTATTGTATTTGAGTTAATGTGCTTCAAACGATTTCTAATGAAGTGTTTCGAAAACTCAAAAATGGTCTGCGAAAAGGAGCTTCGAATTTCAAATTTACAGCAGCTCTTAAATGCCATTTTCTTAAAAAAGGCTCCAATTTTTAAAGAAAGTTTCCGTTTAGGAAGTGGTTTTACTATCCTTTAATATTCTTAAAATAATATTTCCGTTGTACTATTAGGAAACCGCAAAATTCAGAAAATGTCAAAAAATGTATTTTGAGCGGCGATAGATGGCAGCTGGCAAGAATATGTGGCAAGTCCGAATAGCTAGCCCAGACCAAAACGAAAAGAAAATAATATAGGAAAGTCTGTGCCATTCTGAAGCACCACTAGTTTTATTAAACTTTGTTCTCGAAGAGCGCACAAGCTTATGGTCTCATTTTCGTTGAAATCTCTGTTTTTTCGAATTTTTTTGGGCCTCTTTCTACAACTACTATAATAAAGATATTTTTTTCTGAATAAAATCTGTTCCTTAAAGACGTCTTGAAACAAAGTCATGTGCAATTTTTCGAAAATATGAGTAGTTTACGCGAAATTTTACGTGAAATATAGGCAATTTTTAATATTTTTTTCTGAAAATCGGGTCTAAGGTTTTTCTTTAAATTTTCTCATGTCTATTGAAAAACGGTAAAAAGTTGGTCCTAATCTTATTTCCAGCGAACTGCAAATAGCAAACTGTTAAAATGTCAAAATACAACATTGATGAAGAATTTCATGACACGGCAATCAGCTCTTTAAAAGTATCGTGTATAATTTTTTTAAAAATTAGTAATTTTTTGTAAATTGTGTTCTAAAAATTATGCAAAAATGCCGTATAAAAGTTTTCCAAATTATTTCCATCGATAGAACAAGGAACGCTTAAGGGAAAGGTGCAGGTCTCATTTTCGTTGATATCTCTAAATTTTGGAAAATTTCAAAATTAGAAATAATGGAGGGCGTTTGTACTATTGTTGCCCGCTTGTTTGCTTTTAACATCAAATTTAACAGTGGTCGTGGCTAAAACATTGATTGGAGAAAAACTTTTGAATTATTGGATGTAATATATTTTATCTTCTTTTATTTCATATAGGTTACTACCTACAAAAATGGATAGTTTTTCAGTTGTTTTGAAAAACTACTAGGAAAGTCGGTCTCATAGAACTTTTGTTTGAAAAGTGTATTTCCGGGCAAAAGTCGTGCAGGCAATCACGATATTCGCCCAGAAAAACATACGAACCAAATTTCAAAAGTACACTAAACCGTGCTTTACCCGTAACCACAGACGGGAATCAAACTGACTCCGCTCTTCTACATTTTTATTTTATTATTTTAGCACTCCTGATATTTTTATCAGGGCTTCAGTACCTTCAAACCAACTTTTCATTATTGCGTATGCGGATTGTCGATTTTATAGATCTTGACTTATCAGATTTATTTCCTGTTAAAATTGGCTTTGCGCGTCACGGAGGCAGTTTGACTCCATGTCTGTGAACATGTAACAAGAAAAATTACTTGTTGACACTGCTGAAAGCAGGCATGTATGCAATATTTTTTGTGTTATTGTATTTATATTTTTAAATTTTTTTTGAGCATTACCCTTAGTATGATCTTTTTAATTTTCAAGCACTATTCTTGATACTTTTCTCGTTTAATCTAATGCAAGGCTATATTTTGTAAAATATTTAAGGAAGTTATCAAGGAATTAGAATGAAAATTGTCTAATGTAAGTTTTTGACAAGACTTCAGAATTTCAATAAAAATACTAGGATGAGAAAAGAAGGAAACAGCAAAAGATCTATCAAGAAAATGCTGCTCTAATTGTATCAAGACACTGAGGAAAACAAATAATATTTGTTGCTCTCGTAAACATGCTTTTGCGGTCAACGTTCGTCAACAACATGTACCAATCGTAAAAGCAATAAAACATTAAAAGTATTTATAAAATATCGTTAAATGTGTTATTTCGTCATTTTCGTATTAGGTATTTAATCTGAATAGTTCGACTAACAGAGACGCAATTGAAAAGTAATTAATAATTATTATTATCTCAAAAACTTTTTTAAACATTTTCTTTATTATCATAAAAATAATTTCACAATGTGCACACAAAAATTTGAAAAAGTAAATTAGGAAGACAAATCCCGAGAACGCATGCGGAGTCAGTTTGACTCCACGTCTGTGGTTGCGTAACATAAATTCATATCTGTGGTTACGGGTTTATTTTCTACCATTTGACCGGGCTATTTCTTCGATTTTCATTTGAATTTTGTTGAGAAAAATGTTGCCCCATTGAATGAGTACTTTGATTAAATATTTAAAAACAATAATACAATCTTAGATTTTAAAAGCAAGTTCTATTGTTCACAGAACTTGAAGTTGGTGTAGTTAGCAACGGATGGGCTCAGGTGGATGCCCTATGATTAGTACCAACTCGATCACTTACCTGCGATAGCTACGAAAGAACCAGAGTACTTCTTGTGAGCAAGTACACACGCTGTCAAATTTCTAGAATAAAGATATGATTCCAAGTTGGCTGTTATCATTTGGGGAATTCAGAATGCTTGACTTGAATTAATACATATAATTAAATTATATACTCATAGTTGGTACAGTAAATTAATTTTCTGAGGTTTTATACCTTGTATGGGCATAGTTTAAGAAAATTAAAGAAGAACACACTGCTGGTATGGCTGAGCTTAAGGCAGTAATAATATGCGTGACTCAACACTTTAAAAACATACTCTGAAAACATCTGTATGAATGGCATAAGTACGAGGAGACTGAATCATGACACACATTGAATCATAGAAAATACACTAAAAATCACACGTAAGGAAAGACATAGCATATAATGATTTGAGAATGTGTCGGTTGCCACAGCGCGATGACACATGCGCCGACACGGCTGGCATAGTTTATGCATTGAGATCAGCTGCCGTTGACCCTTAGAGGCCCACGCAACTCATCCGCTGAACCCAATGGAGTGTATGGTTGAACCCAATGGAGCCGGCTGAACCCAATGGAGTGTATGGTTACAACTCCTCACCGGAAGACTTAGAGCAGAAATGAGTTGTTAATAATCACTAGGGGGCGGATTTGATGACCTAAAACATTGCCAAAAATGATCAATAAAATGCTCTTAAAATGTTTTAAAAATGCTCTAAAACAAAGAAATTACGCAAAAACCACTTCAGATGAACAACTCAAGCTGTCAAGGCAATCGAGGCCCCTTCCTTTTGTTGAAGTGAACTCAGCTTACAACCTTTTGGCGTGTAGTGTATAAAAAATTCTGCCTTTATCGCAAAATCGCCCGAACTGACAATGGCGACGATAGGCGTCATAGGAACCTCAGATTACATAGTATTCACAACGGCTCACATTACAATAGTGAGTGAAGAAATCGAACAGACTACTCAGGAATTCTGTGGTGAACATTTGTTGCATCTCGTAAATGCTTGAAGCAAGTACCATGAAAACGATATTAAAATCGATGAAATCAGCGAAAAATTCATTAAAAATTACGTAAAAAGGTAAAAAACGAGTTATTAGCCGAAATCGACGAAAAATGTAAAAACCTGACTTATAAAAATGGGTTATTTCGTTTTGTCATAACATAAAATGAATTTCTATACTAAACGGCATTGTTCTAAAGGAAAACTAGTGGTGCGGCACAGACTTTCCAGACCAGAACGGCACAGACTTTCCCGTATTAGTTTTCTGTTGCGTTTGGTCTCGGCTAGCTTTTTGGACTTGCCAATACTCTTGATAGCTGCCATCTATCGCAGCCCAAACTACATTTTTTCGACATTTTCATAAGTTTTCGGTTTTCCAATAGTAAAACAAAACTATTTTTTTAAGAATATGAAAAACAATTAAACCTTGCCCTAAATGGCAATTTTCGTTGAAAAATTTGGAGCCGTTTCAAGAAAATGGCGTTTAAGCGCTACTGTTAATGCGAAATTTGAAGCTCTTTTTTGCAGAAAAGTTTTGAGTTTTCGAAAAACTTCATTTGAAGTCATTCAAAGCACTTATACTCACAAATTCAATAGTTTTTACAAATGACTGGAAATGTGCATTTTAACCGTGTGAGAAAACTTTTCCACCTACAATGTCATCTTTCTTATTAAAATTACTTGAAGAAATAAAATTGAAAATATTACAATGAAACACAGCTGTTCAAATATTTATAATGAACTTTACAATTATTAATGACTGTTATAGAAATAACAACAGCCTACATGTAATCAATAGCCTAACAACAATCCAACAGCCTACATGTAATTCCAGAAAATGCACGAAAGAAACAAACTAAAAAACCATAATTAATTATTGAATGAAATAAACGAGAAACTCACAGTACTCACAATATTCTCTGATTCCGGAAAACCTTACACACATTATTATTGGAAGTTCTTGACATCTTTAATACATACTCGGAGCTCTACAAAATCAGAATTACGTAACTATTTTGAATCGTAACTTTCAAACTAATTGCCACTTATTAGTTGCTTAGGTAGCATTCATGACGTCATAACATGAATTCAAAAAATAAACTACGAATTACAACAAAACATTCAAATTAATTTCGCTTCCTTAAATCGTAATACTGTTATACAAAAAAAATGTATGCAACTCGTTTATAACGTTACTTTTTTGCACTCATAAGAAGATATTACCGAACACATTCCTAACGTCGTTCGTTCGATAATATCTTCTTATTCGTGCAAAAAAGGACAACATTATAAACTAATTCATAATATACCATTGTCATTTTCTTAATTTTTCGGTTACCTATTGGTAGAACGGAAACATTAATTTTAGAATATTAAAGAACACAAAAGCTTAGTCATAAATGGCAAGTTTCTTTTACAAATTATGTGCCGTTTAAGAGAAAATGGCGTTTTTTGCGCTACTAAAAATGCGAAATTTGAAGCTCATTTTCACAGAAAAGTTTTGACTTTTCAAAATATTTTATTTGAAGTTATTTGAAGCACTTACACTCACAAAAATAATAATGTTTATAAATTGCCGGTAATGTGCATATTAAAGATGTGAGAGATCTTTCAAACAAAGTACAATTATGAAATTTTTGAAAAAACAAAAAAATAACTCAAAATAAACATTACGCTATACTAAAGAGAGTAATTAGCACTATCCGTTACAAAAGTTTCAAGAAAAAAATTGCAGCAATGTATGAAAAAAGCGTTTGAGCGTTTCTGAAAATGTGAAATTTTGAGCTACTTCTCACAGAAAATAGTTCTGTTTCCGAGAAACTTTACTTGACATTATTTAAAGCATATGTACTCGTAAATATAATAATGTGAAATAATCGGCGCTAATGTAAATATTATCGACGTGAGAAACGTGTGTTTACATTTTTCTAATTTTTGAAAATACCACCCTATAGAGCAATATGACTTTTATGTCATCTAATAGAGTACATTTACCACTATCCCTACCAAAAGTTTAAAGAAAACATTTGAAGCCGTTTTTGAGAAAATCTTGGTTTTGTAATTTTTTTAAATTGCACATATTGCACGCAATATTGCACGAAAACTACTAAAATTTTGAAAAACATTTAAATGACCTTTATGAAAGAACTCAATATGTAGAACAAATTTTATTTAAAGAAAAAATCTCTATCTTCAATTTTGAACTCCCAGAAAGACGCCGAAAAAGATTCAAACTTTCACAATTTTCGAAAATTCAGAGTTATCCGTGAAAATCGGACTTATGCCATATTAATAAGTGTTTTTAATCTATTCATACAAGAAATTTAAAGAAAAAATTTAGAGCCATTTTTGAGAAAATTGAAAATCCCCGGGGGGCTTCATATAAAGTACCCCCAAATTTTGAAGAATCTTTTTCAAAATCTCAAAGCTTTGACTAGAATCAGATCGACGGGGCAATATCCATTTTGGAAGAAATCGTACCTATGGTTTAGGCGCTAGCAGTGTTCAGAGACGGACAGACGGACGTTTTCCTTTCAATTGGGTTTTCGGTATCAAGGACCTAGAAAACAGGGTTTCTGGCTACACCACGTGTTAGGGATTTTTTTTTCTTAATTTAGCAACTGGTTTTATCAACTTCTTAGTTTTCAGGGCCCGGCAATTAATTTTTTTCCGCCGAAAATTGGCCATTTTTTTCGCGCAGCATTACATAAATTTTCCTATACTACTTATATCACTCCATGTATACGTACGTATACGGGAAAGTAAAAATGGCCAATTTTCGGTGGAAAAAAATTAACTGCCGGGCCGTGAAAACGAACTAGTGGTGCTACAGAATGGCACAGACTTTCCCGTATTAGTTTTCTATTTCCTTGGGTTTTCGCTAGCTATATTGAATTGCCACATACTCTTTCTTGCCAGCTGCCATTTATCACCGCCAAAAGTACATTTTTTTGTATACCAGTATTATAAACAACCCTTTTACATTAACAAAATCGTTCATAGTATGGCATATTATTGTACGAATCATTAAGTCATCGCTATTTCTGCACGAAATATGAGCTATCACTGACGTAATAGTCACGGCCCCTATATATTTTCAGTTATGGAGTTTAAAGAAGACAGTGGTACCATATAAATAGATTGCAGTGTTCGCAGTAAAATCAAATACGTTATGAAAAAACTTACTTTAAAAAGATTGGATTACAGCTGCATTTGCCATGATTGTAAAACAAAAACGTTTTTTGTGTTTAACATGTAAGGGTCCTAAGGAAATGTATTTTTTACAGACCTCAACGTAATTAAATTCTTCACTGGATACGATAGTAAATATTCCGGGCTTGTCATTTTTTGGTCACTATCAAAACAGAACCTTCTTCTTTCACATCGTTGATGCACAAATTGTACAATTCGACACGTCCACAAGCACCAAATATGCCAAAAAGAGCGACAACCTGAAAATCATACCAGTTATTAATACAATACACCAGTTAATAAATAAACTTAACTATTATTGCCACTGTCATTATTATACCTTCATTAAAGAAAAGTTTCATCATCAGCTTTTGTAAGAAGTGTGTTTACATCTTGTTGGGAAAATACCATTGCCTTTATAGGTTGATATCCCACATTTACGTGTTTCATAAGTAAACTTACTTTGTGAAAAGTTCCAATATTAATATTCTCTTTGATCTTTAGCATTTCCTTTAATTTGGAATAAGTGCACCATAGTGTCGACGCTTTACATGCTGTGGACTTAATGTTTAAAGAAGCATGCATTAAATTAACAAACGCCTTTATGTGCATTATACTTACTTAACCAAACTGCTCCGATAGATACGAAAGAAAAGCAGCTTTGCATAATAAATTTGCATATTTTTTATCCATAAATTTCCTTAACTTTAAGTACACTTTCTCATAAAGTTTTGCAAGGCTTTTTCGCTATCATAGCGTTTTCTGCTTTTGCAGCTTCTTCCACAATTTATCTTGAGAAATCCATTATGTTTGAATCACGACTTTCAAACTAATTGCCATATGTAAACAAATTTGTCGCTTAGGTAGCATTCATGAAAAAACATGAATTTGAGATCTACTACAACTACGAATTACAACTTAACACAATTAATTTCGCTCCCTTAAATCCTTATAAAACTGTTATATAAAAAATAGTGTATGCAACTCGCTTATAATTATTTGCACTCGTAAGAAGATATTACAGAACTCACTTCTAACATCGTTCGTTCGGTAATATCTTCTTATTCGTGTTAAAAAAGGACAACGTTATAAACTAATTGCATAATATGCTATTGCCATTTTCTTAATATTTCGGTTTCCTATTGGTAGAACGGAAATATTAATTTTAGAATATTAAAGAACACAAAAACCTAGTCATAAATGGCAATTTTCTTTTAAAAATCATGTGCCGTTCAAGAGAAAATGGCGTTTAAGCGCTACTAAAAGTGCGAAATTTGAAGCTCATTTTCACAGAAAAATGTTTGAGTTTTCAAAATACTTTATTTGAACTTATTTGAAGCACTTACACTCACAAATATAATAATGTTTACTAGAGTTCTGCAATCAGGCGAAACAACCGCTCGAGACTCTCGGGCTCCGCGCCGAAGCTCGGGGAAGGGAGGGGGACCTTGCTCGGGGGGAAGAGATAGCTGTTTAACGGACATTTCGACCGGCCGCCTTGCGGCTCCCGCCGAGACCCGGGAGTCGCCGAGCGCCCGAGCGCTCGAGAGCTCGGCCGCTCGGTCGCTCCGCCGCACGGCCGCACGACCACTCGACCGGCGCCGGACTGCACGGTAGCTTCGCCCCTCAATCCATGTACAGGATATAAAGTCGCCGCATGTAGTGATCGCAACTCTTTCAATTCATTGTAATCGAAAGAAAATACAATTTCAATTAAACGATTAATTTGTTGAAAAGTAACAATTTATCGATTGACTGGAAATAATTTTATAGAGACAAACAATACATTTTTTGAAAGAATTAAGGCAAACAAAGACTCTGAAAATAAATTTAAATCTTTATTGCATACTTTTTATATTTTTTTATATATTTATAATTTTTAAGGGAAGATGATTCGTTGCGTACCAATTGTAATGCCATTTAAGTTTCTTTCACACCCGAATATAAGGCATATTTATTAAATACAATGAATATTTGGTCATAATTTCACGAGTAAATAACAAAACGCATATGCTAAACAAAAATGAGGTGGGTACTATTTTCCTTGCGTCAGAACGTCTTGTCGTCATTGGGCGTACTAATTTATTGTGAAATAGTTGATGTAAGTCGCCATGGCCACTGAATTTGTCGACTCAGTCGGCGGCCAAACAACAGCGGTCACAGCACATCAGCCTATTCAACTCAATAATTCAAATACATTATTTACTATTATATACACACGTTTAACATTATTTTAAATTCGTCAAAAGTATGTATACACGAAATGATGCATATAAACTTTTATATGTACGAGTACAATGTTTTTCAATTACTTCATTATTTTTCGTTTCAATAAAAGATAAGCAATTAATTCTAATTAAAAAATCGTAAAAGCTAAAATTGTGAATCATTGACTTCTGTGGAGTAGTATTGAAGCTCCACGAGACCCCCTTCCTTTGGGTGAACTACTGTGAACCGCGTGGCAGGAAGCGATAACAAAGGTTGTGCGAGGTGACTCGGTGGCTCCCACGCAGCGTGCCATCGCCTTTGCGACGAAATTTCCAGGAAAGGACAGGAAGCAGTTGAAAGAGAAGGGTCGAGATGTGTGCACAAAGCTTTCCTTGAAAGATATTGAGAAGCTCGCAAGATTATAAATAAAACTAGAAGTACAATGAGCTCAAAACAATGCTGAGGTGACTGAGGCACCCCACACGCCTACTGTTGGGTCAATAAACTAAGACCTGTGTCATTCCACGCAAAATCGGAAGAATTTGAAGGAAAATTGACCTCGATGTCTGATATCTTTCTGATTATTTTTTTACAGGTTCATGAAAACAAACTTTACAACACGTGTTTTTTAGTTTTGCTCAAATATTTATATTTTCGTCATTTTATTTTTTTAAATTTTCCGTAACTTCATACGCACTGACGTGTATAATATTTTGTATCTCAAAATCGTTTTAAAATTTCTGTTTTGAGTTCCTCTTAAATCAAAGCTTATATCTGTACCTTTCATGAAATTTATCTTATTGTTTATAGAATTTTTTTTAATGTTAATTTTTTGTTTATACATGTTTATTTATAAAATTATTAATTTTACCACGAATTAAAAATCTGAAAAAAACGAAAAGAAAGTTCATACTTTCTTCTAAAGGACTGCGAAGTTTCAAAATGGCTTCTTTAAAATAACTTTTTGAGAATTTTTTAAATCTTTCCTCGTTCACAGCGTCGCGAGAACCTCGTGCGTCCGTCGTTGTATGTGCCGCTATCAAATGAAACGCTGGGGGAACAAGCTTCACAACAGGAAAATAAGTGTAAATGTTCACTGAGCAATGAGTTTTAAAGTTCTTGTTAATATTCCAAAACATAAAATATGAAGTTGTATCAGATTTACGTCTTTTTAATTTTCTCTTTATATAATTTGGACAAGATGTGCACTTTCTTTCAAGGAGAATGTTTTAATTATTTCTTTATCTTCTCAAATAGGAACAAAGGAATGTAACGAACGTGTACCACGTAGCCATTTTTCTGCAGTTCTATGACTTTTAAGTGAATTCTTTCTTCTTCAAGATCTTCATTGTTGAAGAAGAAAATCACGATGTTTTGTATGTTTTTGTACCACTCATAGAGCTTCTTGGGAGTCGGATCGGATCATGATGTACTTGAATAGTTCAACGTGAATCCACTGCCGATACATCACTCTGTCAATCATTCTCTCTTCAAACTTTTCCTGCAACATTTTAAGTCGTTCTATTCCAGGACATTTGTCACACTTTTTAAAGTAACAGTCAGCTCTTGGAGTGTCAAAAATAACTTTTGTTAGGTAGTACCGACAATTCTTCAATGCTCCAACATCATATGTCAACTTTGCGAAACCTCCTCCGTCAAACATTAACTTTACTCGTACGTTTTCGTGATATACACTAACACATACTGTATGTGTACCGTTATCTCCTGGTAAAATGCAGTGTTTCAGTCTTAATTCAGCGAACTTTGAAAATCTGATCTTTAGGAGCGGAGACTTTTCTTTAAAATGTCAGTAGATTTCTTTCATGTTGCTCAGTATCATCCTCTTTTGTTTGTGAATATACCCCATTCTCTCTTACTGAAATAAAATTATTTTTTTCCTTTATTTACTCATTATACGGCTAACGTCATCTGAACAATAAAAAGCCACAACATATTGGTGTACAGAAGCGACGATAGCTCTTCTGGATTTCACATGTGGAGTTGACAATATTCCTTTGTTGCTAGTTGTTTTACAAACAGTTATCATGAGAGTAGATGCATAGAAATGTTTTTTAACTTTAGGAAAAGTCCAATCTTCGAAAATCGTTAAAATTTTAAGTTTTATCATCATCAGTAGTTTTGTATCTTTTTTTCAATTCTTCTATGATGTATTCATTTTCTTGTTCTTCTTCTATCTCTTCTATATCAAAATTCTTCACTAGGAGTTAGATCACCATTATCTCTCATTTCAATGTTCAATTACGAATTATTGTCTTCTTCTGAATTTCTACTCTGATGACTTGTACCAGGTTTGCTGGAAAATGTTTCAATGGTACCTTTAGAAGTTTGACATTCATTTTATAAACCATTTTGAAGTTCTCCATCTGCATATGTTACAAATTTTCAAGTTCGGCGTAATTTGTAAGTATTGTGTGCCCAACTTTTGAAGGATACTTCGTAATACATGTCTTAAATTTTTACATTCAGTTCTAGCATACTTTTCTAGATTGAAAGGATTGAAACATGAATCAAAGCGTATCTTCATTGTACCTGACATCTTCAATTATTTTTTGTCACTCTCCTAGAAAGAAAGAAGCGCACGGGCACTCACACTCGCGTCACAAACGAGGATATTATTTGCACTGTGTCACACACTCTTGGATGTAAACTGATCCCAATGTTTGTATTGCTTGGTCGACTTCCTGCCATTGCCTTGGGTGGTAAACGACTTGCTGACATCGATGAAAGGGCGGGGGCAGTGTTGCGCAAGGCCGTAAGTCGAGTGGAGGAAGACATAGGGAGCATTGACAAAGCGGTATGGCAGCGGCGCGCAGCGGCGGTCGAGAAAATGCTCTGCGCTCCGTTGAGTATTATTTTTTTACGTGAGTTCTAAAACAGAAGCCATTTTGAAAATTTGCAGAAATGGAGATGAAAGTCTAAAGAATTTATTGCCGTCGAGTTTAAAACAAAAAATCATGGGAATCATCTTAAAAACGCGTTTTAAAAATTATAAACAATTTAAAAAACACAATATAAAAATATGCAATTATTTACAAACACTTGTTGAAAGATTGCTTCTTTAGCTTCAATTTGAGATCAAGTTTAAGTTTTTACAAGCAATACATTTGGAGTTAAAAATTATTAAACATCTCGACATTGGAGAAAAATTAATATATTTCAATAATTGTAAGTTCAAAAATAATGTATTCTCGGCTAAACAAAAAATACGTGTCTCTTACTTTTCATAATAGATAGTGTAAAAAAATATTAGAGAATTTGAAACACCTCAGGTTTTTTTGTCCGGTTTTACGTGGAATGACCCACCTGCGTTTCAGATGCCTGAAAATTACAACAACACCGCCAACAAAAATATTTGGAAAAAGACGATAAAAATACAAAATTCGAGAAAGTAAAGGAAGTTTCTCGAAAGTAAAATTTCTCGAAAAAACTAGCGTTTTCTGTCGAAAGTAGCTCAAATTTCGTCATTTTCAGAAATGCTCAAACGCCATTTTCTCATATATGAGTAGGAGAAGTACGCTACTTCTGGACCAGTGATGACGTCACGAGCCCCCGTGACGTCATGACCCCATGACGTCATGACCTGGTGACGTCAGGGACCCGTGACGTCATGGCCGCGTGACGTCATGACCCGAGGACGTCATGCCCTTGTGACGTCATGGCCGTGGGACGTCATGGCCGGGAGGACGTCATGACCGGGGACGTCATGGCCGGGATGACGTCAGCACTGGTCCAGAAGTAGCGTCGATGTGCCCGGGCCTGACGTGGTGCCTGTTGCACACACGTCGACAGCGGGGGGTGTGAGCGCACGTGAGTGGCTGTGGGGGTGGGTGGGGGTGGGAGGGGTGGGGGGAGGAGGAAGAGGGGGAGGTGGTCTTCAAAAAGCCCGCTCGGCCGGGGCGCGAACCAGCGAGGTGCGGTGTGGGAGGCCGGCACGCTAGCCCTGCGCTACGGCAGCAGGCTTAGAAGTGGAGGCTAGCGAGGGGATGTGAAGGTGCGCGCGCTTGTGCGGGGCGCGCGTGCGACGGTGGCGCGCCCTGTGAGCGAACAGGGAAAGGGGACCGCGCGACGGTGGCGCGCCCTGTGAGCGGCTAGGGAAAGGTTACCGTGCGACGGTGGCGCGCCCTGTGTACGGACGGGGGCAAGCGAACGTGCGACGGCAGGGGAAGGAGAATGAGAAAAGGAAGACATGCAGTGGAAGCGGAGGAGCCGAGGGATGTCTTTGCACAGAGAAGTGTCACCAGAGACAAATAAAAAATCACAATAAAATGAATATGATTATGAATATATTTGTCTTATATATACAAATCATAAACAAACAATATACAATACAATAGTTTTTTTGTGAGCTGAGCACACACATGTACACACACACACAATGTGTCATGACCAGCAAACACACACACACACACACTGCGTGTTGCGCAAGGTGAATGATGACTGTCTCATGCGAAAAGGACGACACGTGGTAGGGTCGGGGGAACACACACACTACAAAACACCATGTTGCACAACATCACGCGGAGCGGCACCGGTGGTGGCGGTGACGGTGGTGGGGGTGGGGGTGGTGGTGGTGGTGGTGGTGGTACTGTTGGCAGCGGCGTGGGAACGTTTCGTGCGCTTGCGCAATGTCGCGGCGTGGCACTGCTGACAGTCACGGACGAGAGGTGGCGCGACGAAATCCGAGACGTCAGCGAGACGGGACCGATGATGACGTCGACAGGGGCGACACTCCTGGAAGCAGGTCTCCCGACGCAGGTGCACAGGCAGACGTTTCCACACCGAGTCCACTTCTTGAGGACGAAGGAGCAGGAAGACACAGGGTGGCAAATGACGAAGAATGTTCGAAGGAACGGCAGAGAGGGGCACATTGTCCTTGTCAAACTGTATGTACGCCGTGAGTGCCCGATCGATGTCGTCACTGGCGTCTTTGCGGCCCTGCACGTAGTGAACGTGTTGCTGCGTCATGATGACGAGAGGACGAGAAGTAGACGTGAAGTGAGGCGGTGGTGGTCGGTGTGGCGGTTCATATGTCCGCCTCACGTGTCTCTCGTGCGTCAGCGCCGCTGTGCAGGCAAGCTCGCACCAAGATAATCTCCAACGGTGTGAACCGTTGGAAAAGCATAGCATGTGTACACCAGTCAAAGAGGGCGATGAGATGACGCGTGGTGATGCGCGACACCGCCGCCTGGTGCGGTGTCAAGGAGCGCTCCACACAGGTCTCGAGGCGCGGGCAACCCCATTTCTCCAAGTCGATGAAGATGCACGCCTGCGGCGCAAACGGCCGCAGCCAGCCGACCTTCTGCAAGCCCTTCACGCAGATGAAGGCGGCCCCGCGCAGAGCGTCCGTGAGCGTGACGCGAAGGTGCTCGTAGGGGATGGGATCGACCTCATCGCCATACGCCGTGAAGGGCTCCGTTGTCGTGCTGATCCAAGGTGAGACCGCTCGTGGCTCCTGAAAGATGTACGTGGCGACGGGCAGGGTGGGCGACGGGTCGGCGGAGAGCGGCACGACGCCCACCTCTTTAAAGGTGAACGTCTTCTTCCCTGTCTGCACACCCTGGACGTCCACGAGCAGCGTGCTGCGCAAGACGCAACGCGCAAGTTCCACATGACTGGCGTGGGACATACCGTATCGCGTGCAGCGCAGCGTTGTGGTGGACGTGTGCGGTGCAGACGTCGGAGAGACAGTGCGGTGAGGAGTCACTGAGGGAGGGACGTATAACACAAGCGGTGGTGGGAGGACACCACGTGACGGGAGAGGCAGAGGAGGGGGCAGGTACGTGCAGCGTGAGCCTGACGCGACGTGCGGTCAACATGACGGCGTGTGGCTAAGTGTACATGTCTTTGGCGGGAATCCAGGAGTTGTGCCGCGCGTCAAAGCCGAGCCATTTCACGAAGCGCAAAGGACCCTTTTTGCGCAAGACGCGCTCCACCAAATAGTCCTGTGGGAATCGGGTCCGTTGTAACTCTTCGAGGTAGAATCTACCGGCCACCAGCTGGCCGGAGGCGTCGGTCAGCGTGTAGGTGACAGGGTTGGAGAGGTGGACGCGGTCGACCGTAAAGATTTCGGTACTCCAGGAGGGTGTGTAGCCTTTCGCTAAAACCGTCTTGTGTTTACTTACACGTACGCGATCGCCCACGAGCAGGCGCCGCCACCGTGGATCGCTACGCTTGACCGCCGCGTAGACACTGTGCATGAGATCATCGTTCGTGACCGTCTTTGGCGCCACGCCGATCGAGCGATGGATACGGCTGTTGTAGTCCGCGAGGAGTCCGGGCAGCATGTCGAGCCATTTGTACGAGCCCTGTGCGGAAAACCGCTGCCACATCCTGCCTTTGAGCGTGCGATTGAAGCGTTCGACGACAGCTGCCTTCATCGCGGAGTACGTGGAATAGTGACGTATCCCGCGGTTTTTCTTGAGACGGGTGAAGGATGCGTTGAAAAACTCCTTGCCGTCGTCGGTGTGGAGGAGCGCCGGACAGCGCCCGGAGCGTGAGAGGACGCGCGCGAAGGCTTGCGTCACGAGCTCGCCTGTTTTGCGTGCAACGGGCTCCGCCCACGCGAACTTGGAGTAGACATCGATCACAGTGAGAATGTAACGTTTGTTCCGGTTGAAGCGCGCGTACGCCAGCATGTCCACGAGATCCGCTTGCCATAGATCGTCCAGGCCGCGCGTGAGCACCCTGCGACGACGGTAGCGTTTCCGAGCGGGCGCATGGAGTTCCCGTGCGATACCGGCACGCACGTGGCTGACCGACGCGCCACGCACCATGCTTAACGCAGAATGCCTGCAGCGCGCAGCTCCTGTTCTATTTGATAAATATCACCGTCGTGCGCGTCGTGGCCGGCCGCACGTGACGCGTGGAGCACCCGCAGGCGTCGGACGAGCGTGTTGGGATCACGCCAGTACGTGACGGACGGTCGTGAGCCGAAACGCAAGCCGCGACCTGTGTGTTGGCGACGAAAGATCAAGGGGGCGATGTAGTCACGGAACTTGACAGTGTTACGTCCACGCAAAGCTTGTCGCCCTTGAAACTGTGTGCGAAGGACGTTGCTGTCTTCCAAAATGGCTTTGTACGCCCGTCTGTCTTCTGTGCTAATCGACGTCACGCGGGGTCGCTTCTCAAAGAGGAGCTCCAGTAAACCCTCTGTGGCAGGGTAGACGCGGTTCGCCACCGTGAGCGTGTCGTGATCGAGGTGAATGGGGATGTTACCGATATAGAGCTGAGGATGCGGATCACCGTGCTGGTACACAAAACGTGGACCGAACCACGGGTCGGTCAAATGGGAGACCATACGACTCAAGTAGGTGCGGTAGAGAGCGTCATCGCGAATGGGCCGCCGCTGCAGGTACCGTGTGGCGTCGCCCACGACGTGACCGTCATCGTCGCCGTCGCTGTCGCCGAAGACCTCTTCGGGGCCTGCGGTGAGCGAGGTCGGTGAGAGAAAGGACGGACCGGGCACGGGCCGCTGCGTGGAGGTGGACACGGGGTCGTGCGCGGCGAAGTGTGGCGTGTCCAAGCCGACTTCGTCGCCGGCGAGGAAGGCGTCGACAAGAGGACGCTCACGCGTAGCGGATGCATCACCAAAGGTCGTGGCATCACCGTCGGACGGGAACGGTGCATCATTGGTGTGAGTGAGGACTTGTTTCAGAGGCTCCTTCACGTAGATGTCGAGCAGGCGTTCCCGTTCGACCTCGCCTCGGCGTAGAGCGTTAACCTTGTCGCGAATAGCACGACGCGCGTTCTCGATTTCGACACCAAGACGCTCGGCTCGGGGAAGCGAAGTCGTCGCGTCCTCGTCGGGCACGGCATGGATGGGCGGACGACGGCGGGGGGCGCGATGTAAGGTAGTCATCGCAGCGCGACGCACCTTCTTGCGAATGGCTTCCCGGGTGCGGAGAGCAGCACGAAGGAGTGTCGGTGTGGCGTGTTGGCCGCCGCTCTTGCTTTTGAGGGACATGACGGTACCCACCCCGAGGGCCGCCGCACGTTCCCCGAGAGTGGCGTCACGCGCTCGCACGCGGTCAAACGCTCGATCGGCGAGCACTCGATCCGCCGCTTGTCGCGCGGGCGTGTCTTTGTTGTTGTGATAGGCGATATCGTGGTCGCGACAGGCAGCGTCTAAAGGTTGACACCCTGGTCCCCGCGCGCCAGACGTGTTTGCAAGCGGGTGCCGGGCCCGCAGAACTGGTAGCCCGGGATGTGAAATTCGAAGGGAAGCGCATCGATGGCCCGATTCAAGAGGTTGCCCAGTAGCCCACGAGCGTGGGGTTGTTTGCGTCGCGGAGGCATCGTTGCGGGGCAACTGACGCAAAGCGCGGACACCGAGGTGTATTTACGTGTTATACGGGGGAGGCGACGAAAAACCGATCAAACCCGGCGCGGTAGCGACCCTTGTCGACGGGGCGTGTCTTGTCAATGACGAGAAAGGAAAACGGTTCACGCCACACCTCTTCACACATCACTTTGAAAGCGGCGAAGGAGGGGAAATCCGTGCCGACGTGTTCCCTGTAAATGTGATCCAAATTGGTGTCGTCTTGACGAAAGGCGATGATGAGATTAGCGTTGTCTCGCACGAGTTGTTAGGGACCTTCGTGTACGTCTGACAGAGGTAGAGCACGTCGTGATGTTTGTGGCGACCCGCGGCGAAGTAGGTTCTGATGCAATCCTGTCGTTCGGTGGCGACATCATCGAAAACAAAGACGCTGTTCGGTTTCGCCTCCTCCGGGGAGACGACACTGTCGTGGTCGGTGTACACGTGCAACGAGACACCCGCGCCCCCACCCTCGCATACAGCGCGCAAAAACGTGTAGAGTGGTTGATCGACGGTTTTCGCGTACAGATAGATGTGCACGAACTTGAGTCCGTTCGGCATGGTGAGGAGCGTGAACGTCGTTAACGTTTTCCCGCAACCCGAAGGGCCGATGAGGAGTGCGCGTACGCTGTCCGGCAACAGAGGACCGTGGCGCCCTTCCACGTCGGGCGGTTTCTCGCCTAACACGGGCATCACGTTACGCACGGGCAGCGACACCGGTTGCGGCAGAAAGACTATGATGCGTGCGCGTAGGGGTCGTCGTCGTCGCGGACTGCCTGCGCCTCCCGTGGGGACCACGCATGTATATATATATAAGCAGTGTCATTCCGTCACGTTGCACCCATAATGGATACGTTCGGACGGGCGCAACGTGTCGTACGCAGGAGACGAGAGGGGGAAGGCGGGGCGCCGGAGGCCTACGTGAATAAGAGGACCGCCGACGCGCTGCAAGAGTGCAAAGCACATACGGCGAAAACCGCCCTCTCCCTCAACGGAAACGTGTTCGACGCGAAGAAAAAACGGATCACGAATGTCGGCGCCATTGTGAACACGACGGACGCGTGCTCGCTCTATTCCCTCACGACCCGCGTGCCCATGTTCAAACGAGACAATAAAATACTCATCGTGGACATGAAAGGGGCGCGCGTGCTCACGGTGGCGTTGCCCCAGGGTCCGCAAGACGCTGTGAACAAAGCCTACGCGGACAACGTGGTACCGATGGACTACAAAAAGGCGGGCGTGTTGGGCGTGCGAAAGCGACGCCTCGTCGACCTGGCGACCCCGCAAGAGTCACAAGACGCGTGCACGAAAGCGTACGTCGACAGCATGATGACGGAGCACAGCCCCATTGACGTGACACAGACGAACGTGATGAAGATGGGGAAGAGGCGACTCGCGGAGGTGTTGCCGCCGGAGGAGGAGGACGATGCGTGTACGAGGAAGTATGTAGAAGACCATTTCATGAAGAAGAACATGATGTCGGTAGACGAAAAGCATCATCCAGACGCCGTGCAAGTGTACAACCGACGTCTCATGAATGTGGCACAACCGACCGATTCGCAAGATGCAGTGACCCTGTCGTACATGCGACAGGCCCTCGTCACCGCGCTCAGTGCGTTGACGCCGGTCTCCCTCCTCACCATCGAAAGCCTGTACCCGCACCCACCCCTTAACCCATCCCTGCCGGGAAAGTGGTACATGTTGCCGACGGGTCGTACCAAGTTTGTGATACCGTGCGACGGCACGCTTGCACTGCCCAACGCTGCACCCCTACTCATGTTGCTGGCGGTGTACGTGGACGTGGACGACTACAACAAGCTCCCCCCGCCGTTGAAACTCACGATGAACACACCCTTCCGGGTGAAGAAGGGACAGACGCTCGCCTTTCGTCTTCTGCAGGAGTCGCCCACAGCACATATGGACGATTACCATTTGTACCTTCTCTTCGAGTATCGTATGGCGCTTCCGCTCACGTCACCGTTGGACACACGTGCGTTGTAGGATGAGTTGGTATAAAGGTTGGACCGTGACGGGTGGAGTGGTCAGTCGCGAGGGAGGCGCACGTGTGAAGGAGGAAGGAGTGTGAGTCCAATAGAGAAAGAGAGAGAGAGCGCGTCCCATGCGGAACCGCCCCACGATGACGAGTGAACCATCGAGCACTGGTGCCGGTGGAGGAGGAGGCCGGAAACGCAAGAGCAAGAGTCGTCAGAGACGAGGACGTGTGCTTCCCATCGCAAAACGAGGAGGGTTTCTCCCGCTGTTGGCCGCCCTAGGCGCGATCGGCTCGCTCGCGGGCGGCGCGTCGGCCATTGCGAATGCCGTCAACAACGCAAAGCACGCGAAAAAGGTGTTGGAAGAGGCGATACGACACAACAAAGTGATGGAGGGCAAAGGGCTCCGTCCGCGTCGACGCGCCCACACAACAGGGAGAAGAAGAATAAATAAAAAAAAACAATCTGCGCTGAAGGTGACTGAACGTGTTCCGGAGCGTGTCCTCACGCATCGTGAAGTGACGCACTACGCAAAAGCAGGCAGTGTGCAGGCGTTTGACAGCGAGAATTGCGGACGGCTGTGTTTGCAGTTTATATATGAGACGTCACGAGAACTGGACAAGGCCCACTCCTAGTATGACGACGCTCACGTTGACACTGGTAGGGGAGGGATCGGTGTTGACGGTGCGGCGCCGCCGCTCGACTTCGGAAACGTGCCCCAGGAAATGGCGCTCACTGCGCTTCGGACGGTCAACAACGTGGAGAACGTGCGACAGGGTTGCAACACCTTGACGTTCTCCGCCACGGGAGAGCAGGCGGGGAGGACCCGCGTGACCCTCCCCACGGGCACGTACACCTTGGACGACATCGAAGCGTTCGTCCAGTCGGCCTTGCGTGCAAGCGTCCTAGGCGCAAGTCACGTGTTTCATTTGCGAGGCAACATCAACACACAACGCTGCACAGTGGAAACGTCATTGTACCTGCATTTCGACGAAGCCGATTCGATCGGTGCTTTGCTTGGGTTTCCGAAAACGATTCTACCACCGACCAGCGGCACGACCAGCCCGAAAACCGACGATGAGAAGACAGGAAAGGCGGTAGACGTCGACAACGGGACAGCACCGGCGCGCGCAACGCTGATCGACGATTTCGAGTGGTTCATAGAATGTAATGTCGTAGAGAGCGGCTATATAAACCACAAACCCTCGCACGTGCTTCATCACTTCCACGTCGTCGACCCTCCGGGCCACGTGGTCACGGAAACACCCGTCCATCCCGTCTTCCATCGCGTGACGCGGACGCGCATCGAGGAGCTGACGCTGCGTTTGGTCAACGCCCGAGGAGAACCTATCCGCTGTCCGAAGGACAGTCCTCTTCGCTGCACACTCCTTGTGCGGGCCGTGCGTGGGGGTTGATCAGCGTATCAGCATGCGAGCTCGCTTGCCGCCGCGCCACAGAGTACCGTGTCCCCCGATAGCGCTCACGTCGGTGAGTCGACGTGTCCTGCGAGAGCTCGGTTACGTGTTGAGAGCGGATCAACAACACCAACAACAGCGGACACGCCGTGACGGACGGCCACGGCGCACGCGCGCGCCACGACGAACACGTACGCGCATCGGCAGACACACACGCGTGTAGTCTGTCATGTATAGTACGTCACTCGTCCATCGTTTCACCATCCCTCCTCCTCCTCCTCCTCCTACTCGATGCCTGTCGCGACCTGAACGATAGCAGCCCGGTCAACATGGAGAAATGCCGCGTCATGGTCGGCGCGACGATACGCCTTCATGTATAAGACGTCGTGCTCGTGCGTCACAGTGTGCCCTGACTCGCGATAGCGCTCACATCACCGAGGCACCCCCCCCACCCTCCTTCCTTTCCACCAGCAGCAGGAGCAGCGGACAATTCATCATGCCGTCCGTCAACGTAGAAAACGTGCTCAACGTCGACTTGCTCGAACAACAAGGTGCCATCATCGGTAGTGAAATACACGTCTATAGACCTTTCAACGACGCCTTCGACCACAATGACACGTTACGTATCCCTATACAAGATAATGATGGCTACACGGTGCCCGGTGATAGCGTGCTCGTGATCGAGGGCAAAGCCGTGAAGACCGCGAACACCGCTCAGGCGACGCCGTGCAAATGGGTGACCAACGCCTTCGCGCATCTGTTGGCCGACGCACGCTATGAACTGAACAACATCGAAGTGGACAGAGTTCGCTGGCCCGGTATCACCAGCACCCTCAAGGGTCTTGTGTCGTTTCCGCGGAGGAACGTGAAACGCTGGCGTACGCGGGATGGACCCCGCACCACCGACGAATCAACCCTCTCGCATCTCAGCAACGCGACCACAGGGGCTTTCTCTGTGCGTATACCGTTGCGATGCCTGCTCGGTGTGATGGAAGACCATCGACACATCGTGACGGGTGTGAAACAGGAATTGGTGCTCACACGTGGCCAGTCACGATCACGACGCCCTTATCACAACCGAAGCAGTGGGGTCGGAGACGCCGTCCACGGTTGTCTTGACGAAGCTCGAATGGCACATGCCTCGTATTCGCGTAAAGGCGGAAAAACCACATCCGCATCCAGAACCTCATCCTCAAACAAGTTGCCTTGCCGATGGAATTTATGGCGTGGGATCTGCACATCTTCCCGAATGTCCCGAGCACCCAAGGTTGGGTATGGCCCGTGAAGACGTCGTCGGCCGTGGAATGTCCTCTGTACGTGATTGTTGCTTTCCAAACAGATCGCAGCAATAAACTCCGAGCGAACGCGTCTGCTTACGACCACTTGAGCGTGACGAACGTGAAGGTGGTCATTAACGAGAAGGAGTACCCGTATCACGACCTCGATGTCGATATGGCTGCAGGACGACTGCGGTGAATGCTTCGCCCTGTTCCGGGCGTTTCACGGGAGCTACTACAAAGCAGTGGAATCGGCATCGGCAGTGACACGCACCGACTACAAGGACAAGTATCCACTCTTCGTGTTCGATTGCACAAAGCACGAGTTACCAACACTAGGCAAAGCGGTGGACACCGGCATTCATATTGGCACAAAGACCAACATTCCTGCCAACACGACTGACGTACGCGCTCATTTTGCCACAAACGCACCTTTGAGTACATCCCCGTGAACGGCACGGTGCGAAAGGTGCCCGTCTAAGACCTACGCGAGAAAGAGAGGACGAGAAGACTCGCGCCCGTAGAAGCATGTGTGTGTGTGTGTGTGTGATACGATATGAAACATCGCACTGTCTATTGTAAAACGACCCTCACGAACGTCAATAAAGATTGTTGTCTGTGTGAATCAAACCGGTGTTGTTGTTGTTGTTTCTTTTTTCCTCCCTGTGTTTTTTTTCTTTGGTGTGTGGATATTGTCATTCGTTTTGAATGTGGGGTTGGGGCATGACACATGTTGACAATGGTTTCACAGTCTCTCTCTCTCTCTCTCTCCACTGCACCTACACACACACACACACTTACATTTCTCTCCATTACGGCGATTGGGGTGGCGCGAACCTGCCGCTCGCGGGGTCCCCGCTCTCGGAGCCAATGGGGAAGGTCGTGGTGGTGGTGGTGGTGGTGTGGTGGTGTCCCTTCCTCACCGGCGTCCTGTGTGGAGGAACGTTCTGTGACGGGCATGGTCACGTGACGTGGCTGGGGTTGACCTCTCCATCTGACACACACACACAACCACATACACCCTGATGGACGTGTGGGTAGACGCACGAGCACATAAAAAACAAAAAAAAAAAAAAAACACAGGGCACGTCATCACGCGTCAACACTTACGGCAGCCAACGCTACACGAAGGAGAAAGCGGCATCTGACCCGTCCGTTCGCGTTTGCATTCCACGCAGTGGCGGATGAGCGGTGGGTATCCCGTGATGCGACAGTAGCAGCACGGGAGGTGACGGAAACACCGCCGACACGCCTTGATCAAGGGGTCCTGTTGCATGACGGCAGGCAAGGTGTCGAACACAAAGTCGACCTCCAACGCCATCACCGTCATTAAAATGTACTTCGGAATGCGTGCGAGTTGATTCGCCGTCATGCCGAAAAGGGTGCGGTGATGGTGCCACCACCACAGCAGAAAGCCGTCCTCTGTGTATTGTTGACCTACGACATGCAAGCCAGGGGTGACGCACACACACACACACACACGACACAGTAGACAAAGGCGTACACATACCACTGAGGGAAGTCGCACTCCCGACGGGCGAACATGCCGGACAATCCCGGACGAAGGGCGGAGGACCGTCCGCAACGTCATTGGCCCGGCGGTACAGTGCTTCGGGGCAATGACGCGGACAGCACAGGCACAGTCCACTGCTGGGACGC
>JAHLJT010008179.1:0-15549 GCA_031308135.1 Acheta domesticus
TCCGCGTCTTGCTCTTGTGCACGCGGGCAATGAACATGGTTTCGTGACAGGAGCCAAGGATGTATTCCTTTGCAAAAAAAAAAAAATACGGCGGATGCACATGAAGAAATGGATGCTGACAGATACGAGAAGTACTTCGCCGAACAGCTGCTTCCAAATCTCCCTCCGAACTCTGTCATAGTTGCAGATAATGCTTCCTATCACAGTCGCAGGAGGGAAAAAATCCCTAATATGTCGTGGAAAGAAAAATAATATTAAAGATTGGCTTCGATCTCATGATATCGGTTTTGACGATCATTTTCTAAAAAGTGATTTAATAGAAATTGTGAGAACTGTTAAAGATAAATATGAAGGGTATGTAATCGATGATATGGCGACAGCTGCTGGACACACCATTCTCCGATTACCTCCCTATCATTGCGAACTCAACCCGATAAAGTGTGGGCTGAAGTGAAAACTATGTTAGAATGAACAACACTGATTTTAAAATGTGGAACGTATCGTTCACGATGCATTCGAAAATGTAAGCGTAGAGCATTGGAGCAATTACGTTGAGGGTGTAAAAAAACTGGAAACTGAAATGTGGAAAGTTGATGAACTGCAGGATGAAATCAGTGATATTGAAATTAATCTCGATGACGAAAGTTCCGAGGAATCCAGCAGTGGCACAGACGATCTGGAGGGGATTGAGCCATTGCAGACGGAAGACAACCAATATTAAGGTACGTAATTCACAATCACTTTTCTGGTGAATGAATGTTTGAAGTAAATATTTTTGATCGAGATTCGTACTCAATGCCTAATGGGAGCTGACTGGCCACCCTCCTGGCGCAAGGCAGCTTGATTTTCCGTTAATCAGATCAGTTTGTTCCCGTGGGCTCCGATTGTGTCGGTAATCAAAACTTATTATTTCTCTGCTGATAATAAGGGAATTACAGATTTGACCTTTTTGGAACTGCAAATAGTCGGCTTCAGTTCCAGATGTATGAAATAGTGGCGCACTTTAAAATTAATATTTTTGTGATTTCTTATTACACATTTCGAAGCACAAAGAAGGTGAGAAACTTAACAGAAATCCTTTTACTGTGTACAGGAGTGTCGTAAGAATAGTTTTAGATTTGAGGAAAGGGAAGAAAATACGCTTTCATAACATTAGAAAGGTTCGAGACAAACTAATTTAGCGCTAAACTAGCGCTCCGCCTCATTGCGGGATTCGTCGGCACTATCGAGCGCATAACTTTTGGTTCATACAGTAGAGCAGAAAAGCGCCACGTCTGGCATCACTGTCGCCATAAGAGACTGTACTTCATTCTTAACCTCGGACGCTCTATAGGGACTGTCGGTGTCTCTACAACACTTCGCGCAAAATGTGGGATGTTCCCAATGAAGCAATGCTAACTTGACTTCATTTGAATGACCTAGGAGTGCAGCAGCCAAGTTACTATACAAATTAGCCCAGTTACAAAAACAAATCGCAGAGCTCCGATAACTCGATAACTATCGCAACGATCTGTGCTTTTACCCCCCACATTCAGCTGATATCGATTCCCAAACTCTTGTGTTTGAGACGTACCTCTATATCCTTGGTTCTGTCGTTTTGATTGCAAGGCACAGCAACATCTACAAGTATACCGATTTTTTCTGCAAATTCTGGATAACAACATCTGGTTTGCTTGCCGCTTTTGTTCGATTTCTTGGTCTTACCATTTGGAGTTTGAGTGAGTGTTCGTACCATTTGGAAATTGGGTTTGGAACTTGGAGGGCGTTGTAGATCTACCAGTGGAAGTAACTGCACACATGTCGTGTCTTTTCAAGTGTTCAATATTTGCAAGAAAAGAACAAGCTGAGACAATATGATCAATGGTTTCTACTTGTTCCTGGCAGATTTATCATCTTGCCAAATTTTGAGAATGGCTTCATCACAATATCGTGTTCTCAACTCCTTCCTGACGTTGGGCAACTATTACAATTGCTTCCGATTCTGGCTTGGTTCTTCCCCTTTTAAGCGATCATTGAACTTTATTGATCTGCACCTTGCCCATTCTTTTTAGAGATTCTCCACGCAGTGGTTTATCTCTCCATGATTTCTTTAACATTTTTTGTTTCTATTAGTAATATAATACTATTATTAAATAAATACTACTTCCGACATTGTCATCATGAGGCACAATGATAAAGGAAGGTGCCGATTGCTATTTACCTGTTGTGTGATGAAACAGCAACTTCATATTCTTCGTATTTAAGAAACGTTTGTACTGCGTACTAGGTTCTTGTAGTATTGTTGAAGACTTCCTTAATATATAATTTATTGCAGTGTTACACGAGAGGAGTTTGTGGTTCCTGATCGTGTTACTTTTTAGAAAGCCATTTATTGTGATTTGGTTCGCCAGCATTTTTGAAACAAAGGAAAATCATTAAAACGGAGATGAGGGCTAACCTGGTATGCTGCTACGACGACGACGGCGGAGGCGAGCAGCGCGGCGGCCAGCTGCAGGCGCTGCGGCGTGGCGCGCACCCTGTCCTGCGGGGCGCCCCCGCACGAGGAGAAGGCGCGCAGCGCGGCGGCGGCGCTGGCGGCCAGCGACTCGCCCGCCACCACGCGCCACGCCAGCGCGTACGCCACCGCCGTCCCCAGCAGCGCCAGCCAAATGCGACGGGAGAACACGCGCAGCGGCAGCGACCACGCCGGCAGCGGCGCCGCGAACGGCACAAGCACAATGTGGCGATCCATTTCTCCGGACGACACAATGTCCATCAAATGTGAGGAACCTAACGTGGCGATCTCGTACTTAAAGTATTGCGGCACCAAATCAATTGTTCCCGTAACCAACATATTTTCCACGTGTTTACGGTGAAGCGGCATCTGGCAAAACAATGTTCTATGTAATATGGTTCTGTATGAGTACATGATAAATCTCAAATGTAGACAATTTGTGATTAAAAATCCTCTTTGTAAAATACTAGAAATTCATCAAAAGCACAAGCACACACACACACACACACACACACACACACACACACCAAAAAAACAAAACAAAAACGTAAACAGACCCGAAGATTTGACCGATGTTTCTCTATGTATTTCGACAAGTATTTTGTTTTGTTTTGTTTTGGGAGGTTATTGTCAGACGACACTTTCTCTCTGTATGTTGACGCGCAGTATCCGAATCTGAAGCCAGAATTCCGCCACAACCCTCCGTTTTTTATCGCGAAGAACACCGTGAAATTATATTTTCCGTTTCCGGGGGAAGTTGTCAGACCCAAAGACTTGACACATGTTTCTTTATGTATTGAAGCGCTAAATTCGAATCTGAAACCAGAATTCCTCCACTGTCCTCCAGTTTTTACTTTCCCATATACTACACGTACGTACAGGAAAAGTTCTGTAATGCTGCGCGAAGAAACGGCAGGTTTTCGGCAGAAAAACTCTTATCTCTTATTACACGGCCCTGGTAACGAAAAAGTTGATAAATCCAGTTACTAAATTAAGAGAAAATCTCCTAACAAATGGTGCAGCCAGAATCTCTATTTTGTGGGTCCTTGATACCGAAAAACCAATTCAAAGCAAAAGGTCTGACCGTCCGTCTGTGAACAACGCTAGCGACTAAACCGTTCAGCCGAGTTTCTCAGTCCCAGGGTTTATGGAGAATATTTGAAAAAATATGAGGTGACGAATTGGATTTAAAAGTGAATCCAACTGGGATGTTCTTGTAGATAATCCAGTTTAAATAAAAATTACTACTACTTCTACTTACGATATCATTAGTGTTCAATAAAGGAAGGGCGACATCCAAACGAAGCCGTTTCTTCATCTCTTCCAACAGTGGGATAAAGTAACCCACAACCCGAATTTCCATGTGCCTGACGATCTTCGTATAATTTGCAAAGTCTAAGGCCAACATCGTCTGTGCTCGCATCTGAAGAAGAGTCGGACCTGGTGATCGCACCGCTAGGAGCGCTGCAGACGCCAGCCCACCCTCGTCACCATCTTCGTAACCGCCACCTCTCTTCCAAAAAGTCGAACACCACCTGTCAACAAACACATGGTCAGAGTCCAAATAATTATTACAGCTCGAGCAAGCGAAGAATGAAGGAGGTGGTGCGGCGCGTCGGGCAACTATACTTCGGTTTTTCTTTCTTTCTGACGCACGGGAGTGTCAATAAATGGAATATCTCACGGTATTTCGCGTCGTTCAGGAATCGCATGATTGCCAGCACTGCTTCATACAATCGCGATCATGCGACTCCTAGCGGCTCAATCGAGAACGACGCGAAATACCGTGAGATGTTCCATTTTATTGACACACTCCCGTGCGCCAAGAAAGAAAGAAAGAAAGAAAGAAAGAACAACCGAAGTATAAAAGCGTAAACTCGGGTCTGTAGAGTCAGTTTCGCTGGCAAAAGTCGCGAGGAGCGTGAAGCGAGTTGTTTATCGGTGTAGCTTTGGGAAATACGAGTTCTCATCGAGGTGTGACAATTCGCGGGAAGGCAAGATGCCTCGCATATCATGTCATTAAATTTTGTGATAGTGAAATAAAAAGGATCTAAAATACTTCTAGGAAGCGCAATCTTCATCTTTCATTATTCATTTTTTTTATACTTTTCTTTCATTTTTTTCGATAAGTTTTGGGCGATTTGTTAGATATGCAATAAAGTACCAAAATATTAACTTTACTGTCATAAGTATCGAAAATATTCGTTATTTCGTGCATAAAAATTATTTTTATTTGGTATATATTCTAAGAAATTACTTAAGTTAAATGTTTTATATTGACTATTTCATCATGTCTATCCGCGTCGTAAGTAGCCAATGGTAAGCCTGGATATATTCAAATTAAACCAATCCCAGATGTTTATCGCCATCAGCTTGTTTACCTTTTTTATCGCTGTAAAACCTTTGTTTATCTTTTTAAGATAACGATAGCAATTGTTTCACCTCCAAAATAGCTCTTGTGCATCAATTTAATAATAAAATGTGTGGTTTTGGTAATGTTTAAAACTCTGAAATATAATCTATTATTAAAGATTAAGTGCCGAAAAACAGCAAAAGGAACAGAAAAAGTGTGTAAAAGAAATTTCAAGAATTTTGTCAAGACAGAAAATACAAATGGACAGCACAAACTACAAATGAAGAAATTACACATGTTTTAGGCAATTAATATACAAAGATTAGATTGTGAAGAGTACAAAGAATATGCCATCAAAACTATGTGGAACGATACAACCAAATTTATTCAGAAAAATATTTTAATGAGTACACACGTGTGTTCAATCCATTCGAAATTGACGAATTCCGCTGCTAATTCATCTTGTACATCTTCCATTTCAAATACTTCTATGGAAGACCAAGACTTGGAAATCAACTTCCTACAACTTTAATGATTGTGCTTGTAATAAATGTTCTTGTCAGTAGCCTTGTTATAATTGTTTTCCGAAAGTTTTATTACCATAAAATTGAAACATATTTGAAATCATTTTCTGCATTAAACTGTTATTCAAATGTTACAAGATTATACGTTATTCCAGAAGACAGTGATAAGTTGGAGCTGAATGAAAGGTTTTCATTTTTGGTTGTAATTTTGAGTAATATTTCCCTTTTTCGTTATTCCTGTGATTTAAATTATCCTTTCAAATCATGTAATGTGTTTATTCGTGAAATAGTCACACTAAATATCTCTCGAAGTGCTGTGCTAGCCGGTAAATTCACACCTCGCTATGCGAGTCGTGAATTTACCGGCTATCACAGCACTTCTCGTGATATTACTTATGAATATTACATTACAAGTCATTCTTCCCTCCGCTTCAGCCCCCGTTCACCGTAGAGGGCTCGACTCGGGCGATTTGCTGGAGTGTTCCGCTCTGGTCCCCATTGATTCTCTTTGTCGCTACTTCGGTACAACGGAGAGGGAGGTGGTAAACTCTTAGCGACCACTTACAAAGGAGTAACACCACAGCGTTGCACAAAGAGCAAAAGAACGATATCGACTTTACGCACCGGAATTGCGCATTAAGAACGTCGTGAGAACTGCTCAATGCAAGAATAAAAGCAAGGCTTTGCGCTTTGTAAACCTTACGTAGAACAATTAGGTTTGCAGGAAAATGAGAAATTAGAGTAGCCAACGTTATTTCGGTACAGGTTGGCCATATGCACAAAATTCGGGCAGAAAGCGAAGAATAGACGTAGGGTTTTAGCTTGTCAACAGAAACACAATCATAACGCAACAATTTACTAGCAGCACTTCTCAAAACTATTTCCTATAATACTTTCTTGGCTTCCCCATTCTTTAGTATAAGCGCCATTTTTACGCCATATTTCTCAATTCTTTTGTTTTTTTCAAAAATTACAAAAATTTAATTTTTTGACTTCTCTCTCGTGTCGGTAATATGTAGATTAGCGGCGATTTGTTCACAATATAATTTTTAGGAGTATATGTGCTTTAAATAATGTCAAGTAATTTTTCTCGAGAAATCTAGCGTTTTTTGTGAAAACTAACCGGAAATTTCCCATTTTCAGAAACGCTCAAACGCCATTTTTTCATAAATGTCTCCAAATTTGTTTTTCAAACGTTTGGAAGGAATATGGTTAATTGCACTCCTTGATAAGACGTAAAGTTCAATTATTTTTTTTTGGTTTTTCAACAATTACACAAGTGTAAGTTTTTTGAAAGATCTCTCACACCTTCAATATGCATATTACCGGCAATTTGTGAACACTATTGTGTTTGTGAGTGTAAGTCCTTTAAATGAGTTCAAATAAAGGTTCATACTGAAAAAGTTTCTCTGAAAAGAGCTTTAAATTTCGCACAGTAGCGCAGTAAGTACAGTAGCGCTTAAATGCTATTTTCTTAAAAACGGCTTAAATTTGTTCAAAGAAAATTGTCATCTAGGACTAGGTTTTAGTGGTCTTTAATATTCTAATATTAATAATTCCGTTATGTTATTATGAAACCGAAAATTAAGAAAATGCCCAAAAATGTACTTTGGGCGGAGATGGCAACTGGCAGGAATATGTGGCAATTCCGATTCCAGACCCAAGGAAATAGGAAACTAATACAGGAACGTCTGTGCCATTCTGTAGCACCACTAGTTCTTTTAGTTCCTTTCAGAGATTCGACCGATTAATTGGCTAGAAAAAGAAAAAAATAGTGTCCATCCTCACGGAAGAAAATTAGTGTCGTGCACTGAGAATAACCACCGGGTAACGGTGTTTAAACAACCTCACCTATTAAGATAGGTGATGTTGTTTATAGATAGATCTATTATATATTATATATAGATCTATTTAGGTGTCGAAGGTTTAGCTTTCCGTCTACCCACGGAAAAATTTAAAAAATTGCCACTACCAAGGGATTCGTGTTAATGAGGGTTTACTGTACCTCCATACTGATGACAGTAATTACATAGGCATTGTAGTTGTGAGAAGTTACCACGTAGCAATATTCCATCGACTTATTACGAAATACCGACTTGCCACAACAGTAAAGCTTTAAAAGTCGTGTTCTGTGAAGGAAAGAAACTTCACAGATTCGCTAGGCTCACAGATAACATGGACGACAAATACACATGTATACATTGATTCATTGATGGGTGATTATTCCAGGTGCACCAACTACTAAGGTTATTAGTCCCGTAAATATAGTGCATGTTTTCATCGCGGAAGGTGGCAAGGGTCCTCCCCCGCTAGAAAGTGAGACTCGGCGCCGAACTACATTGGCTTGCGCGGTCTATCCCCAACCAGGTATCCCCCATTAGCGAGGCACCGCCCCAGCCAGGGCAAGCTCTAAGCTCCCGACCGGTTTCCCGGCGTGTGTGGTAGTGTATTGCATGGTAGTGTGTGTGCAAGGGGCGAAGACAGAACAAGGAAGAGGAAGGAAAGATCGCGCGTATTCGATGGCCTGTTTGTTAGGGAACCGTTCCGGCTTTCGCCGGGTGTTGATCAGAGAAAGCACAGAAAACTACTGATCAGAGCAGCCGGCAGCCAGAATTCTTCTCCTCGGCGAATGAACTAGGCCCAGCTATCTATCTAGCTAGTGCCGAAACCCCTGCCTTCGGAACTCGAACCCAAGAACTTTCCGGCAGCACGCGTTGCAGTGACACCAGTAGATGCCCTGAGACACCTTTGCCGATACACGCATGTACTACGCTACGTTCACGCACCCAATAATATGAAACAATTACTCGGTTGAATAGATCTGTCAAGAAGAGGGCAGAGATTCTTTGTCTTAAATAAGACGCTGACCACAAACGTATCATAAAAGTTTCTGAATGAATTTAAATAACATGCATGAGGTGCTATTTGATAGGATTTTAATTTTAATACTTAAAAAATACGAACATTTAAAAAAATGCAAATATCAAATGACTCCAGAGGTGTGGAAAATTATGCATTCGAAAGCCAAAATGAAAGAAACATAACTAAAATATTGATACAGTAAACCCTCGTTAGCACGAACTCGCTTCACACGAATTTCGCCGTAACACGAGCAAAACGTCGGTCCCGGCAAGGGATTACGTAAAAGGGACATTTATGATACCCTGATAACACGAATTTTTTATAACACGAACTCCGATTTTTTCGGTCCCTTGGAAATCGTGTTAACAGGGGTTTACTGTATTACAAAATCAACACTTCCACAACACAGTAAATAAACTTCGGGGGGTGTCAATAAAATAGAACATCTCACGGTATTTCGCGTCGTTCTCCGTGGTGCCGTCAGGAGTCGCATAATCGATATATACGCTATCATGCGACTCCTAGCGGCACAATTGAGAACGACGCAAAATAACGGGAGATATTCAATTTTATGGACAAACCCATCCCGCGCGCCAAGAAAGAAAAACCGAAGTATAGATCGGACTCCTCACCTCCCAGTTACTGGGTGGATTAAAATTGCTCGCCACACGTCTTCTTCGGCCATTTCCCTCAGCACCACCCCGCGGAAGGACTGGTGGCGCCACATCAACAGCCTCAGCGCCGTCAATTCTTCGTCGATTTCGCGATTCCCCGTGATGTGTTGCGTTTGCCTGCGCACCCTCTCCCACCCCTCTGGCAGCACTTCCTCCGCGTGACCCAACTGCAGCTGCTCCGCACCCACCCCCTGCGACTCCCTCCGCCTCAGCCCAACCTCGTCCCACTGGTCCACGGCCTTCTCCTTGGGATTCTTTGCTTCCTTCTCGCTTTGGATCAGTTGCATTTGCTCAGCGCCCATCCACTCCGACTCCCCCTCCCTCAGCCCAACCTCGTCCCACTGGTCCATGGCCTTCTCCTTGGGATTCTTTGCTTCCTTCTCACTCTGGATCAGTTGCATTTGCTCAGTGAACTGTTCCCATTGATCTACAAATCCTATGTTAGAACGATTATTTTTAAGACACAAAGAATCAGAGTACGACGAACGAGTGCCAAATTGCAAAGTGTGACGTGCAATACGACTACGACGTTGACGACAATCTTTGGACCCAATAATGTTCTGAACACTGCCATGTTTCTGCTGTGGATCGCTGCCGATTGCCATTACTATAGGCGCAGCTGAACTCAGCTGCATATTTCGAAGAGGATTTCCGGAAATAAACTGAAAATGTAAAGAAAAATTATAATCCATTATGTGTTGAGATGAGCTAAAACTATCGATTAAGATTTGGAGTCATAACCTTAAAAATGCAAATCATCACGTATGCTTCCTTATATTTTCAATGTTTGTGTTTAGAATGACGCACAGTACATCAAAAGCGACGAAGGGAACAGGGACCTTACCCCATATACTTGGTCAAGAACGGCTTCGGAGCAGTCGCTGTAGAGGAAGGCGAGTAGCCGTGGAGAGTCGTTGGCCGCGAGCACGTAGCCGCGAGCGCCCTCCAGCCACTGCGGCGCAGAGCCCTTGGTCGGCTGTAGAGGCGCGCGCCACAGCAGCAGCGGCGCCGCGGCGCGGGCGTGCAGGGCGGGCAGCCAGCGGGCGGCGTCGCCCAGGTCCACCACGCCCACCGCCCCGCCCGCGCCCGCGCCCACGCCCGCCAGCGCCCAGCGCAGCCCGGCGGCGGGCGGCGCGCCCTCCCAGCACACGCCCTGCGCCCTCGGCCCTTCGCCCCACAGGGCCAGCGCCACGCACAGGGCCAGCGACAGCCCTACTCTCCCACTGCCCATATCTATCTCCTTGCGTCCGCCGTTCTCTCTCCCCGCTCTCCCAGTGTCCTCGGCCCCTCTTCCCCTGTGGCGGCGTTTCCTCTTTGAGCAACACCTGCTGTCGTCGCGATCGAACCTCTTGCTGCAACCAACGCCTTTCAAAGGAGCGGGCCTTAGCAGTGACCGACACATTCATTAGCCCTATACCTTTTTACCAGCGCCTGCTAGCTTCCTTTTAATGGATGTAGCAGAAAGTTTCATCTGCGAGGTGAAATGTCTAGTTCTGTTGCCGTAATGTATAAATATACTGATATTTTCGAATTATAGCTATAATAGCTCGGTGGTGTGGATTAGAGCATGAGTTCGAAATCAGATTCTGAAAGGCCATGACATCCTATTTTTCTCCTTTCCCTTTTGGCAATACTATGGCGAAATAAACAGACATTCAACAACAGAAACTTCAAACCAAATTAAGTTTGGTTTTTCTATAAGTACCGACTACTCCTGTGCATCCGCTGAGGCATTGTATACTCCTGGCCAGGGTGTACACACTGACTTGGGTCGGTCCGAATCTTCATCTAAAACCGTACTTAGCTGCTGTATGCCTGTAATTAAGTCGGAGGGAGGGCCGACTAACTACGTAGTGGGTAAAGCTTGCAGGTCTTTGCATTTCGTCATGAGAAATCTTAAAAAATGTAATACGGAAGCAAAAGAAGTCTTACGCTGGTGGCTCTGCATGGCAGGAAATACGGGGAAGGCTAGATAAACCAGATTATTTTAATAGATTTGATCATAAATATAAAATTAGAACTAGAATGCAAAGTACGGGCGTAGGCAAATTCTCTTTTGTAAACAGAACAATCGTAGATTGGAACGATTTACCTGCGGCAGTTTTTGAACCCATTCCTTGCTCAGTTCGTGGTTTTAGAAAAAAAAAATATAGGAAATTAGTCAATATGGTGAAAACGTGTAGTGAAGTGAACTGAAGTGAAGTGAAAGGCGCGATTATGGGTAGTCTACTAAAAGTATTGAGCTATTAGGTATTAAGTAAAGTGTTATGAGGTGCAGTGGAGTGAAATGCAGTGAAGTGAGTTCATTTCGTTCTGTTTATTTCGCTAATCTAAAGCGTCTTTTATAGCTATGTTGACAAAAGTTGGTATTTATTGATTTATGTCAACGAGCGTTTTACGGGTTAAAAATGTAAAAATTATTATAAGTATCGTATATTATTATACGATAATCTCTTTCCCCACACGTCATATACATTTCTTACTGTTTTTGACCAAATAAATAAACAAATATTGTAAGGTTAGGTAAAAAATGTTTATCCATATTTATCTGAAAATGATTGTGAGGGAATACGTACAGGATGGTGTGTATGAGAGGGTTCCTATGTCTTTGCATGATAAATATGTAAGCGTATATGTTTGTAAGTATGAATGTTGGTGTGATATGTAAGTTTATTTACTTAAATGTTAGTATATATGTAGTTTCATTTGTTGTATATGGATGTAAATGCATTTGCATGTTCTAGGTAATGAAGATAATTTGTTGTTTTTTTATATTGATTTTTTCATTTTTTTACACATTGTTTTTTATTTTAATTGTTTTGTAATTGTAATTGTACTTGTACGTTTCTGTATTCTGCCACCGGGAAACTTTAGCCCAATTGTAGAAAAAAAACTAATATCTATATGCAGCTGTGTTCTAACGGTTTTGCTTCCTCTTTTAGAAAACATACTCACATAAATACCGGTTTGCGCTTTGGAACTCTCATTAGTAATTATTTAGAAACAGAACTATTAGTTAGCACTACATGTTGCAAAAACATGCTGCTAGAGGTCTTCATCGGCTCTTGAAATTACTTTGGGCATTATTTTGTAACCTGGCTATGTAAACTTGTATTTACCAGTGGCGTAGCGTGACTCGCGTGTTTGGGGATAATGCCAACTGAACAAATGCCGACGATAATGCCAACTGAACAAATCATGATCTTTAATGTTCTTTAGAATCTATGTTATCACAACAAATATTACATTACTTCAACAGATTTATGTCAGGAGACTTCTTGAAAGGAAATTATGCAATGGCTCAGCTTTAATTCGAATGCGCGATTGGCAATGAGATCACTTGTGAATTTATACATTTCAAATCAAAATAATATTTAATATAATTAAGGAAGAATTCATCTTCTTAGATATTATTTAAGAATTAGTAAGCAAGCACTATTTCTCCTGTTTGTACCCACGACCAAGCAGAGAACCCCAAGTGAGAAAGAAAATATTTCACTGAGGTCAAGTGTGCTGTGCTTTCGTGCACAAACGAGCAATTCTCATACGCCACTTTGCTCAGTCGTACGCTAGCGTACGAAACTCGCGAATCTCTTGGGGAGGAGTGAGGAGGGCAGGGGGGAACCTCGCATTAGACATTAGACCTTGGGCGTTAGACAGTTAAGGCGCTTACCCATAAAGTCGTCAGAAAGCACAAATGTGTTATATAAATGTGTAATTCCCAAATGAATCAAGTTTCAAGAAGTTTGTGTTTGTCATGAAAATTAAAGATAATACGTTCACGTTGTCAGATACTCATTTGGAAGCTGGAATGTTAGTTACTGTTACTGATGATGTCGATTTTCACTGTTTTGTTTAATTTACCTTGTTATTGCTTTGAAAAATTGACATTTCAATTGTTAATATTTGATAATGTAATGTGCATTTTTCAATAAAATTTACGTTTCCGTTAACAACAAAACAGTTTGTGTCTCACTGAGCGAAAAACGTTGTTCAGTGGACTCTCATTGATTCAATCTCTAAGAAGAACTTGAAACCTTGAACTTCGAATTAATTACATATAAGATATTCTAACACTTGAATTTGTAAGTTTTCCACAATGCAGCATTTTTAGTTAATATTTGATACTTGTAACACGAGAAATTGATGTTTGTTCAAAGATGTTAATTCGGAATTAAATGCGTTTTGATTACCAATTTCAAAGAAGAATCTATTTTGAATCTTTTGTTAATCAATCTTTGTAAGATAACTTACGCAGACTTTATTCAGTGTCACAAGTGTCAAACTTATGATTTTTAAAAGACTTGTGTGAATACTTTAATGATACCAATAAATCTTAAGGAAATCTTCAAAGACGTGTGTAAAACTCATTCGCAGTGGGATTTGGCCACGTACGTTTTATCCTGAAGCCTGTTTCAAGGCAAACGGGTTTATGGCACGCCGGAAGATTTATTTATTTACATCAAAAACAGTTAAAACTATGTGTGACGAGCTATGGGGAGAAGTGAATTTTGTGCACGTTTTCATAATTCTGTGATATCTATCCTAAACCATATTCTAGTCGAATTTTGAATACAGAAAAAAAGTGTTTTTTCAAGTTTCGTTGACAAATTATTCGCTCCAATATAATAAAATCTATTTTCAAAGGTAAATGAGCTATACACTTGTGCCCTTAACCCTCATCATGTTCTTCATGAAAGAATACTTTTTGCCGCAACAATATGAAAAACGATAATTTGAATAACTATATTTCCCACTGACATTTAGATGTGCATAAATAATGAAATTACATTTGTGGCCAGAAGCAAAACAAGGGGCCATTTTCTTCAGCATTTGCTCAAAGGATCAGGGGAACTGGACGAAAAACCTGATCGAGATGGAGAATAAGATCTCTGGAATGCGAGTCTTCAGATGCAACTTCACTTTGTTTTTATGCGAAACTCATCGCTTCCTGTCGACCGTAACACGTTCATTTAGCTTGTTGGCAGGTAGAGCCTTTAATCGAGGTTACAATCGCTGGGCTAAATTCAACGATGAATCAATCGCTGGGCTAAATTTATAGCGATTGATTGCCGAACTAAATCCAACAGAATGCGACTCTGCGAATGCGGAATTCGAATGAGAGTGTGTGAATCTGCGAAATCAATGAATCTGAATATAATGCCTCTTCTCACTCGTCTCTGCTATAGAGAAACCTCGGAAGCCACCAGTTATTACAGGGCGACAACTTTACTATACTGCGATTAAATAAGTTGGTGATTGACAGTTGCGAATGGAAGGGGAGCGACGTTGACAGTTTGCGTACCATTGAGCAGTGCTCTCGGGACACGAAAATAAACACTTGAAAGAAATACTTATTAAAGTAACCAAGTCATATCCTCATATTGTATGAAGCTACAGCTTCAGAAGCACAACTGTCAATCACCAACTTATTTTAATCGGACCGTAGTGTGCCCGCGATCGTGGAAAATTCCCTCCCCTGCCAACGCGTTCAACGTCTCGCCCTGCCAAAGGCACGCTCTCCTGGGCGAGACCTTGAAAATCTCCCTTCGCAGCGTTGGCAGGGGGGTTGGGCGCCCGTTCCCCGGCGAGTGACGGCCCGTCGCGTCGGCCGAGCAGAATTTTCCACGGTCGCGGCACACTTAATCAAAACATCGCACTGCACTTTCTCACTCCCGCATCCCTTTCAGTGGCCAGTCATGTTTGATTGATGGATTGATCGTTATTCCGGGCGCGTCAACTACTTAGGTCATTCGTCCCCGTAAGTGTAGTGCGTGTTTCCCTCGGGAGGTGGCGGTGGTCTTTTCCCGCTGGATGGCGAGGTCCGGCGCTGAACCAACCGGCGATCAGTAGGGTTTTTTCCCTTCAAACAGGTATCTCCCACCAGCGGGGCACCCCCGCGGCCAGGACAAGCTCTCGACCGGTCTCCCGGCATGTGTAGTAGTGTAGTGCATGTTAGTGTGTGTGTGAGAAAGTAAGAGGTGAGAATACAAGGAAGAGGAAGGAAATTTCGCACGCGTCCGTGGCCCGTTTGTTAGCGTACTGCTCCGGCATTCGCCTGGTGTTGATCGGAGAAACCACGGAAAACTACCGATCAGAGCAGCCGATCGCTAGAATTCTCCTCCACACAGTGACTGAATTCGACCTAGCTGACTCGCTAGTGTCGAAAATCCTGCCGCCGTCGAGACTCGAACCTAGGACCTCCCGGTCAGAAGGACTGCAGTAACATCAGTTGATGCACTGAGGCATCTCTCCCAGTCAGTGGCCAGTCGTAGGCGAATTTCTAGCATGCACCTTTAATCTCTCGCGCTATTTAAAGTATTTCAGCTACACTATCTCAGCTCGCTTGTCGAGCGATTCCGTCAAATGTTTAGCATTATGTGCGTATTTGTCGCCTGGACGCGTTCCCTCTCGAGAAAAACCTTCCTTCAGTGATGTCAAGGTCTCCTCCTGGTGGCAGTGGCACGCTTCGTGCGCTGTGGCATGCTACGACTTCTCAGCGCAACTAACGTCTGGAACGGAAACTATCACTCGCCCTGCCCTCAGGAGGCAGTGGCAACTTTCAACAACCTTTTACATGTTTTTTTTCCTTCTGCAGTCTTAGCGGTATGGACTTCTTTAAATAGACGAATAAACTAGACC
>JAHLJT010008180.1:0-27349 GCA_031308135.1 Acheta domesticus
CATCATTTTTTTTTCTCCCTGATTAGCACAGTGCACTATACTCGTCTGGTTTAGTTGATATGTACCATTTGAATGGTCATCTGTCCTTTATTGAAATAGCATTTCGTTGACAGTAAAGTCTGTTCCAGGATGGTAATGCTTTATCAAATATTCATTGAATTTTTCACATGTCCCCTCAAAGCTGCACATTTATCATTCTGACGTCTTGTGGACCATGCAGTTTTGTCATCAAATCGTACAAAAAAAGAATAACTTGAAACGTTTGAGTCCCATTGTTGCTCCCTATGCAGGTGGACCATAGAAACTTCCACAATACGGTTCGCACATACCCCGACCATGCCTCCAGCATTGGAGCTGAGTCTCCTTCATAGAGACATGGCAGTGGACAAAATAGAAATCACCAAAGGTTCCTTCTCACCGTAAGAATATATTTGTTGCTTATCATTACAAAGTGTCCAGTTTATGAACCGACAGACTTAATAAACAAAAGAATAACGTTATTTCGACTGTTGTGTTAAAATGTAAATCAGAAACCGTTGCCTCTTACCGAAAGAACACAGTGTCTTTTGGACACTGCTTGCCCGGTTGTTACTTTAAAAACAAAATAATTATTTTCACTCTGTTTATTGACCAAATTTGTGAAACTTCATACAAAGACACTAATAGATTAGAGACAAAGTCATGAAACCGTAAGAAAAATTTTAGTTTACATATATGACAGTAAATATAACCCACAGTGTCCAACAGACACTGGTTGCCCCGGATAAGGGTTAAACGGAACTTAAACATTTGCCAAATCTAATTAGCTAACCTGTTTAATTTATGACATCGAATACTTCTACTCCACTATTGTTGATAACACAACAGACTTCCTATCATCCCACTCACCGACGTATAAAACCAGGAAACGGATTGGGAAACCATGGTTCAATAGGAATATGAAAAAATGTAAAGGAGAAAAGCACGGTTGTGGTCTATATATAAACATCAATAAAGATGATCAGAAGATTACAAAAATTACAGGATCATAAACAATAATTGTGCAGCTACTCAAGAGAACATAGGAGGACTTACGAGAAAAATGATTATAGAGAAAGGGGTAAATTATTTTACTCTTACATTCGTGGGCAAACTGACCTCAAAGCCAGACATTCCAAAAGTTATCCTCAATGATGGCAGCGAGAGTATCACTGAAGGAGAGAAATCGCAGAAACTTTTGCAAGGGAATTCCATAACGTGTATATGACCGAACCGAAGCTGGATCCTGGAGATGGCATCGAAGATGACGCCACGACAGGAGATTCACTAGAGGACATCGTTTCCGACCGTACAGAAATCGCTCTGACTCTCAGGAGTTTAAACCGCAAACTCAGCCACCAGACCAGATGGCATACCAGCAATCTTCCTGAAAAACTGTGCATTAGAACTTGCGTATCCACTGACAAGGGTGTACCAATGGTCCATGGATCTAGGAAGGATCCCTTCAACATGGGAAGAGTGCAATGGTAACTCCCATCTTTAAAAAAGGCAATAAACAGCTCCCCAAAACTACAGACCGATTAGCCCAACTAGTGTGGTGAAAAAGTCATGGAGCGAATCATCAACAGGACCCGAGATAATGCAGTAAGAAAGGACAATAACCCGGCCAACAACATGGATTCATGAAATCATAGATCCACTATGACTAACTTGCTAAGCTCACTTGACTACTGGACGAAGTCGTTGGATGCGGCAACCCTATGGATGTAATTTACCTTAACTATGCCAAAGCTTTTGATAAGGTTCCACATGAACGCATGCAAGCTGTCACATTGGGTTATTAGAGGTAAGCTACTAGTGTGGTTGAGAGAATACTTGATAGGAGATCCTTCTGTGGTTAGAATTGGAGATGTACTGTCTGCCCCAAAGCAGTTATCAGTGGAGTCCCATGGGGATCAGTGTTTTGGCGCTATTCTGTTCATCTTATACACCAGCAATCTTGGATCACATATAAGATCGAACTGGAACTGCTTTGCAGATGATACGAAAGATCTTTGGAAATCCACTAACTTTCTTACAAGGATTTACAAGAGTTTTGGTGCAAGTAGAGGCATGGTCTCGGAAATGGTTGCTTCCCCTAAATAGTTCTAAATGTAGTCATCCATCTAGGAAGAGAAACCCTAAAATCCATACTATATCCAGCAGAAGATATTGAGCAACTGAATCACAGGTGCCATAGGGTGATCATATCACAGGATCTCAAGTGGGAGAAACAAGTTGCTGCCGTCGCCAGAAAGGCTAATGCCACCGCTTACCTGATTCGGAAGGCATTTCTTGACTAACTGAGCCACTAGTTAGACAGGCATATACGACCTATGTGAGGTCAATTTTGGATATGCCAATGTTGTATGGTTACAAAAAGGACATTCAGCATTTGGAAAATTGGAGCAAAAGATAGATAAACTGCCACAGGGTCTGCAGAAACATGGACTACAATGATAGGTGTTAAACATTTTGACTCACGACACTGGCGCGCAGAAGAAAAGAAGTGACCTCAATGAGACCTTCAAGATTCTTAAAAGAGTATGACGTACAAAAATTTGAGGAAATTTTCATGTCGGCCAGATGACAGACTTCGAGGACATCACAGCAGATTGCAGAAAGACAGAGTGTGGACCAACCTTCATGCACAATTTATTGCCAATAGAATCGAAAATGCCTGGAAACGTCTTACCACAAAATCATGTCTCCGCGAGAAACATATTAGCATTCAAGAGGAAACTGGATCAAGTCAACAAAGAACTGAAGTGCCCTGATAAACTTTAAGTGTCCTGATACCCAGTAAGTGACCTTACAAACTGATAAACTATGTATTATATTTGTTGTGAAGTGCTGTGTAATTGTAATGTACGCATATCAGCTTTGCTGCTGCCGTATAATAAATAAATAAATAAATTTCACAAGAAACGCAGCTCTTCTGACTGAATCATGTGTATCGCTCACAATGAACTCACGAAAATATTAGAAAGACAGTAATGCCAGATATACTCAAGCACTTCATCTCTCTAAAAAACTACTAAATGACAAAGAACACTTAAATAATTTGGAGGCAAGGCTGACACTTTAAGTTTATTCGCACATCAAAAACATATTTTATTTATAAATATAGTAAAAGACATGCCAGTTTGGAAGTAATGGTTTGGTCACTCATCATGTTACTCAGGGACTTCCCGGGATTGAGTGAAGTGAGTCTGGTTCACGACTTGTCAAAACGTCCGAGAGCCATTTCTAACATTGCTGCTCAAACCAGGCAATCATATGCCTATCGATAACATACATTTATAACATAACCCAATTTTCTCAGATTCTGAGATTGCGAAATTTGCAATTTCATAAAGAGGACGGCGTAAAACGACATTGCTCTGGATTGCTGTTACACTATGCCATACCTAAGGTAGTAAAAGCATGAAGTGCAAAGGTAGTGAAAGTATGAAGAATCTACTACTAGTCAACAAAATGTGATACATGTGTTAAATAATGAACTACAAGCTCTCAAAAGTGAGACTAAAATAATAAGCCAGTAGCACAATGCCACGTGGACACTACGCCCACAATTAGAAGAAAAAATGTCAATGAGACCAAATAATCTTATGAGAAGTGGGGAAAAAATGAAGAATAGAAACAACCACCAAATAGGTGTAGAGGCCCAGAAATGAAAGTTAACCAGAGAGAAATACTTTTTCGGCCTTATCTTGTGATGTTGAAAACGAATGTGTCCTGCTGAGGAGTGATACCATGAAAATAAACCTACGACAGCAAAGCCAATCAAACAAAAAAAATCAAATTCTGGTTGGCTGACACTCATGACTCACAGGAGAAATAATAGATGCTTATCACAACCTGGATGTACCGGGTGTATTTTTTATCGTTCGCCGAAGATTCTGGCCAACGTCGCCCGGCAGTCGAGGGCTCATTCGCCCGGCAAAGCACTGACTCAACTCCCGTGCTATCGCTGCGCCGCTTAACGTACCTTAAAGAAGATGCTGAAAGTGGTGTCCTTCGGCTCGAATGCATTCTGGCACCTCTGAAACACATTCTGATTTGCCCTTTGAAGTAAGTCTCACAAAATTGCTGCGATTTTCTCTTCAATAGAGCTTCTGGAACAACCACTTCAGACATAAAGATAGGATGTGGGTGTGCGTTGAGTTCCACAAGAATTATCGGACCCTATTTTTTTCAACACCACCGTTACTGCTGACGTTTACACACATCACATATTGGCATTATTCTTCGAACAATGGACCCAGAAGAAAGGCACTTTTGTTGCTTTCAAAGGATCGGCAACTGCTCACACTGCTTTTTGATCCATGAACTTTTTAAATAATGTTTATTGCGACGATCGTATAATTAGTCGTGGGTTATAGCCTCATAATCACTTGATCTATCTCCTTGTGATTTTTTCCTGTGAAGGGTACTTGAAAGATCAGTGTATGCAGAAAAACCCGCATTCGGAGTAAGAGCTCCCGGCGCCCTATTGAAGAGAAAATCGCAGCAATTCCCCGAGACTTACTTCAAAGAGCAAATCAGAATGTGTTTCGGAGGTGCCAAGAATGCATTCGAGCCGAAAGGACACCACTTTCAGCATCTTCTTTGAGGTACGTAAAGCGGGCGCAGCGATAGTTCTCGGATAGCATGGGAGTTGAGTCAGCGGTTTGCCGGGCGAATGAGCCCTCGACTGCCCGGGCGACGCGGCCGGAATCTTCGGCGAACGATAAAAAAACACTCTGTATTTGGTCTAGTAAAACCTGGAGTAAGACACGGGAGTATCCTAACCCCCCCAACTTGATGAGCAAGAGGGCTTTCAAGTGTGTACATCAGGAACTAATGATGTGTCAAGAAATCAAGCTGGAACTGGTTTAAAATACCTAAAAAGATTCTTAGACAGAAATGAAGGCAAAAACTCCTCGTGACAACAATACCATTAGGCATGATCTGATCTACAACTCTTGTATTAATAAGGAAGTGAGTGAAGATATGTTTTTCAACATTTTGGATAGTTTTCGTGCAATATTTCGTGCAATATGTGCAATTTTAAAAAATTACAGAACAAAATTTTCTCAAAACGCCAAAATTTTTCCTTTAAACTCTTGGTAGAGAGTGGTCGGTGGTAAATGTACTCTATCAGTTGACATAAAGCCATATTGCCTCTCTAGGTTGTTTTTTTCAATTACAAAAATTTAAATTTTTTCACATGTTTCTCACGTCGATAATATTTACATTAGCGGCAATTTTTTCACATTATTATATTTACGAGTACATGTACTTTAAATAATGTCAAGTAAAGTTTCTCGAAAACAACTGTTTTTCTGTGAAAAGTAGCTCAAACTTTTCATTTTCAGAAAAGCTCAAATGCCATTTTTCTCATATATGGCTGCAATGTTTATTCTTGAAACTTTTGTAAGGGATAGTGCTAATTACACACTTTAGAATAGCGTAAAGTTTTTTTTGAGTTTTTTTTTTTGTTTTGTTTTTTGTTTTTTCAAAAATTACATAATTGTAATTTTTTTTTGAAAGATCTCTCACATCTTTAACATGCACATTACCAGAAATTTTGTAAAGATTATTATATTTGTGAGTGTACATGCTTCAAATAACTTCAAATAAAGTATTTTGAAAACTCAAACATTCCTGTGAAAATGAGCTTCAAATTCGCATTTTTAGTGCGCTAAAACACCATTTTCTTTTAAACAGCACATGATTTTTAAAAGAAAAATTGCCATTTATGACTAGGTTCTTGTGCCTCTTTAATATTCTAAAATTAATGTTTCCCGTATAAACCAATAAGAAACCGAAATATTAAGAAAATGACAGAAAAATGTACCTTTGATAGGCAGTGATAGACGACAGCTCGCAAGAGTTTGTGGCAATTCCGAATAGCTAGCAATAGACCCAAGAAATAGAACTAATAAGGGAATGTCTGTGCCATTCTGTAGCACCACTAGTTCGGTATCAATTTTTTGGTAAATAAATTTTCGATAAACTGCAAAAGTTTTGGATTTTTTTGGCGACGTCCTCTAACTTCAAAATTGACGATAGAGATTTTTGTTCAAAAGAAATTTGTTGCCCTAACCAGTTTCTTCATTAAGATCAAATTCATTTTTTGAAAATTTTAGTTGTTTTTGTGCAATACATGCAAATTTCAAAAATAACAAAAACAATATTTTCTCAAAAACGTCTCCTAATTTTTTCCTCAAACTTTTGGTAGGATAGTAGTAAATGCACTCTAACAGATGACAAACACAATATTGCTATATTCTTTAATTTTTACAACAATTAGAAAAAATTTCTTTATTGACTTGTCTCTCACATTGATATTATCTGCATTAGCAGAATTTGTTGACATTTTGCATTACAAGTTCATGTGGTTTGAATGCTATTTTCTCAAAAACCGCTCCTAATTTTTTTTTTCAATATTTTGTACAGATGCTACCAACTTAAGATAAGAACATTTCTATCTTCAATTTTGTAGCTGTACAAAAACACAGCAAAAACAGCAATTTTTTCCAATTTTCGAAAACTTAGTTAACAGTGAAAATCCTAACAATGCCACCTCTATAAGTGAATTTCACTCTATTCTTACAAGAAATTTAAAGAAAAATTTGGGGCCATTTTTGGGAAATTTTGAAATGGTCCCACGGGCTTCACGTACAGTACCCACAAAAATTTAGAATGTTTTTCAAAACCGCAGTTTTCGAACAGAACCAAATCAATCGCAGAATATTCATTTTGGAAAAAAATGTACGAAGAGTTTTGGCACTAGTGTTATTCACAGATGGACAAAGGACATTTTGAAAGAAAAAAAACGAACCTTTTTTCGGCATCAGGGGACCCCAAAACATGCATTTCTGTTAAAATCTCGCAGTCGATTTTATGCAGCATTACATTATGTAGCGAACCCTTGTTCCAGCCTAATTTAAGCATGTGTCCCAACCTTTACCATGCTGAGGAAATTCCTGATTCACCTGGAGGAAAATCTCATGCTTTGTCTCTACAAGCGAGAAGAAACGCATGATGGGGAATAAAATCTTGTCCACTATACGCGGGAATCTCTTATAACGGGGTCTCTTAAAAGCAGGAAACAAATGCATTGTTTTATACACAACTGACCTGAGGACCGTGAATTTTGTCTCCTATAAGCGGGATTCTCTTATAGCAGGGTTTTACTGTATCATTAATTCTATAATTAGCAGAAAAAAACCACAGCAATTACTATTTGACTACAGGTAGATATGACATTGGGACTAGGAACCTTTGTTTTAATAATTTGTGATGTTTGTGCTTCGAAATGCTAATTAGCCTTTATTAATTAATGTTTAGTTAGCCTTCGGAAGATGAAATTAAATTCTCGAGTGTACAAAATGGGGAACAGATTCATTGTTGAACAGTTAAAAATATGTACATGTATTTTATAACAATTTTTAAATGACTGTTCTTTAGAGAAGATTTTTTATTATCGTTAATATTTTCTCCTCACGGCTTATTAAAATATAGATTTTCATTTTTACTGCCATTTGGTGCAACAATAGGTAAAGAAAACCCTGATTCATTTACATGATGTAATTATCACTTGATCAGTATCCCCGCAGGGCGTCTACTGGCGTCACTTCTGACCAGTGTTGCAGATGTACCGCATTTCATACCGCATTATTAACACCTAATCCCCATTAAGCGATGAGGATGCCAAAAAAATCTGCATTTTCATGATAGTGGATTAAAATCCATTTTTTTCATTTCCTCAGTTATTACAAGATCGTTAGATGTCACGCTAACTATGGTTGACAAAGTTTGAATGTTCAAAATGCTATCTCTATTCGATTAAGTAGAAAGCAATAAAACACCAATCATCTACCTATCATTAGGTTTTATCCAATTGCTGTATTCAAAAATTAATGACCAAGCACCAAGGTGTAGTCTTGAACTCCATCCTTTATTGTCTTACTGTTAGAATTCAGAGGACAAATAGGTGACAACATGTTGGTTTGTTGTTTTCGAATACGTCTAATAAGAATACAGAACGTCGTTCGCATTCTTACTGTGTTTATTCATGCCGAGAAATGATGCACTTTGCGGGATATTGAAATTAAAAATGTTGAAATTACGTTACTTGGCTTCATATTGAACTGAGATTAAAAATAAACTGAAAGTACATTTATAACACAAATACTGATATTTTATATTTTTAATTTCTTAGGTGAATCGAGAGCATTATATACAGTGAGAACAAATGATATATGAATTATTGACGTTTTCCCCCTATTTTTAAATTACGTTATACGTAGTAAATCCGCATTCATTAGAAGAAATCCGCATTTTCGAACTGTAAAACTTTGCAATCGGAAGTTTCACATCTGGCAACATTGCTTCTGCCCCAGTAGCAGCACGGAGTAGGGACGATATCTCTCACACATAAGCCGTTTCTCACTCACTACAATTTCGGCCAGTATTTTTATTGTGTGGGCATTAATCGTATTTTACAAATTCATTTTTCTATTTTGGTGTAATTTTAAATATTTTATAATTAGATTTGCAGGGTGGCGGATAATGAAAACGTCATCGAAGCCAGCATTTTAAATGGCAAATTTCGGGATGAGAATATATTACTGCGCATCGGATCCCCTATTATACCCCCAGATGTTGCCATATGTCATTTAAAACGTCTTCATTTCCGTTAAGATTGGGCATTTGACAATGACTATCAGTAAGGTCCTCAAGGCCAAATGATGTCTGTCACGTATATTTTGAGCACAACCCATGTTTTTCACACAGGTGCAATTATACGTGGCAGTCTCTCGAGTGGGCAAAACCATCCAGTTTATTTATTTAGCTAAGATGGGATAACAAAAAATATTGTAACCATCTATTGCGTTGAGGGTTAGATTCGCTTTTTTTAGTAAAATTATTATAATTAGCAATGTATATCGTTTCAAAAATTAAATTATAATAAAATAATAAAATATAAATGTTTGGTATGTGTGTTATTTTTTAATTTCATTATCCCGTTCATAGCGCTCCATGTCTCGTCCACTCCTATAGATAATCACATCCTCAAACACAGTTAGGCATTTGCCTTTTCTACTAAATATATCCTGGGAATAATTTATAATGGCAAACAGCATTTGCCGGGACAGCTAGTAAATAAATAAAAAAATAAATAATATTACACTGCACGGAAGCTCCACAATACCATTCACAACTATTAACCTCAAAATCACACAAGCACCTCATCATAATGAGTGCCTTCCAGAGGTCAGAGACTTACACTTATTACATTAGTGACAAAAGCAAAGTTAAAGGGTGTAAAAACCTCTCACTTTGAAAAGGAAGCTTCACCTCATAGGAAATCACATTAGAAAACTTCTGACATATGTCACTGCACATGCTGAGAACAAGACTTCTTTTAGGATGACATACGACATCACACTAGTCTGAATGATACAAGCTCATTTTCAGAAAGTATTAATTACTCCTAAATAATATTCTTACCTTGTTCTAGCCCTTCTACTGTGGCTTCATTCCTTATGATCATCAACCCCAACCTAAATAGGTTCCTGTTTCACAGCTAACTTCGTAGTTCTTCAGTTTTGTTATTAGTAGTAGCACTAAATAACATTGTTTGCCTTCTCTCTGAAATAATAATCAATCCAATCAATCATCAATAATTATGAAACTCAAACATAAATTATGAAAGTCAAACATTCAATGAACTAGCACTTTCCTCCAATTGAAGTATTCCAACCAAAGCTTATATTAATAAACGTTCTTGTAAATACTTACTGGTAATAGATTAATAATTTGCTTCATTCTTCTTCAAACCCAACTTCAAGGATTCTAGCAGCTTCATTCAATTACCACAGCCTGCAATTTTTGAACAAGAAATCTGGAGTATGCTGAAGATGATCCAATGTCTTCCAGGAGTGGCCACTATGTATATAATACCTAAAATTTGAGAGCAATATAAACAACCTATTTCAACAAATCACCTTAAATACAAAATTTTACCATATTAAAAAAATAATACAATGTTTCACAAAAATAGTGGAACCATTGAAAACTTAAATTCTTTGGGCATGCTAGGATTTTTAGGAACAACAGGGGACAAAACAATCTACCTAGAAAACAACTGAAAGAGTACTTTTGTACGTCATAATGTAAAATAGATGACGGACAGTCATTACCCAAGAATACAGGACAATATGCACCCCTGATTTCTTATTGTAATGAATAAATAAAAGAATTGAAACAAAAATGCTAATAAAGTAATTTAGAAAGGAAACAAACATGCAATACAATTTCTATGATATAGATAAATAAGAAATAAAAACAAACAGTATTGTTAAAAAGTGAAACAAAATCTCGAAATTGTTTTTTCTCCGGGAAAGGAAAATTTTTAAAATCTGGGACTTACATCACTTCATGAGAGGCCTGCAGGCAGCAAAAAATGCTATACTGAAACCACCACACAAAGTGATTTTCGAAAAAGTAGCATGCACAATATTCAAGAACAAATTAAATACTCTCACATAATATCACAATGAATTAAAAATAAAAATAATAACAAAAGCAATTTTCATGAATACCAGAACACAACTTAGTAGCAGAGTATATTTGTACAGTACATAGTTCCTTACATACCGATGAATTTCAAAAACGGTTTGTTCCATAAAGCACGAGACAAATCACAATGTGCGATAGTTAAAGGAAGAATTCATTTAATAAAACGTGTTAAATTATGAAGAATGTGCATGGACATAACGGAAGCATTGGTGGTGGGATGACCAATAACAAGACCAACAACAAATGAAGACTTGGTCGAGAATGTATAGAAGACAACAGGATGTCCAGCATGTGTCACTAGTTATCTAGAAAGATTTCAAATGCATCAAATGTACTGCTCAATAGGGAAAATTAAATAATTATTGAGAAAATTATTTGCTCGCTTTGCACATCAGAGATTAAGAGCTCGAATCATAGCAGAGAGGGTGCATGTAGGTAGACCGCATTGTGGATGTGTAATATACCAGTGTTTGCCGGGGTTAGTTTATAAACTATTAAAGGAATAACTGAAGTGGATTAAATACGACAAAACATGAAGGGCAATATTACGAAGGCAAGTATTCAAGATAACAGCTGAGTAACAATGTGATGTCAAGTTCTCTTTCAAAATCGTTCAAATGTCTGCACAAACATTAAGTGACATTTAATATTTAAAATTTGTTCAACGGTGTCATTGTAAAAGGTAATGCTTATTTCTAGCACATTCTGCAGTTTGTTGCAGAACTTTTGGAGCACACAGAAGGGGTTGAAAATGATCACCTTTTGAAAACAAACTCTTAATGAGAAATGCCTTATAAGAGCGTTACACATACGGGCCCATTATTGTCGGGCAACCTGTGTACACAGATGCTCAAAAAATGCGTAAAATCATCTAAATGTTGTCAGGGACTGACCTACTGAACATCTGTGTATTAGAAATTGCCTAACAATCGGAGGCAAATGTCACATGCGTAACTTGTAGTGCAGTGCAATGTTGTGTTATGTAGTGAAGGGAAAGAAATGCATCACAGTTAGGCATTGTGAAGTGAAATAAAATGAATTGGTACAGCTTGTGCTGTGAAATGATGTACTATTATGCTTATTGTTTTTTAAATTAACTACTTTCTTGTAATTTATTGTTAGTCAATGTCAGCTTAATGCATGTAAAGTTAAGTTATTCTGCTACCCAAGTTATGATATTTAATTGCAGAATCAATAATAAATGTAATAATTTTAACATTTCAATTGCGTAAGTTATTAAATTTGAAGTGTTAGGATCAGTTATGGAAAAAAATTGCACAATGTTACGAAATTAAAAATATTCTTGTGATCAGTATTGGACGTAATAAAATTACTGTAGTAGTGTTTTAGAGTTCGTAAATTGAAGAGTACATTTGCAATTATTATCATATGATTATTAGGTTTTTCTTTTATGCATATTCAAGCACTAATATACAATTTCTATTGCTTCAAAACACAACCACATTTGCTGATGTTTACAGCAAAAACTTGCATAAGTGAGGTCACCACAGTGTTTAAAAATTTCGCAATATTTACTGATGAAATAAAGCAAAACCTTATTTTTATTCAATTTTAAGTAAAGGCTGGAAAAATTGTTCTTGTTCCCAGAGTATTTACGTTCAGTAAAACAGCAAAGAGAACTATTCTTTAAAATGTAAGGAAGTACTTCAAAACCTTCAAAACTCCAATTTAAATATGGCGGTACTTTAAGGTCACGAGCTGGAAGAAATGGGGGACATTGTTATTCAAATGGGAGCCCCAATACCAAAAATTTATATCTTAACGAAGCTCCAAATTGGAAGACAGTGTCCCCCTCTCTGCCTAGCTCGTGACACTATGTTTAAATCAGAATATAGTACAAGCATTTACTTATTTTTAACTCACATCATCTACTATTCACATTTACACTGTATTTCTGAATAGAATTTATTTTTCTTAGTTAAACATTCTTAGTACTTCGAAATCAAAGCAAAATTACCAATGCATTCATATGCCAAATAACAATATATAAATTTGTTAGATATATAGATAGTGAAAAGACTTAAGTTGCAGTTTGGTATTTTCTTAAAAACAGGTCCAATTACATTTTTCCACCATGGTGCCGCGACAAACAGTTCATGGGTGCTTTATTTTGAAAAAAAGATGTAATATTAGGTAGAATATGCTCTTTTTAGTTTGTTCCATTGACAGATATGCCAAAGGACATAATCTCTGTAGTTTTCTTGGCTCTAAAACAAGGCATGGCATAGTTATGACTTCCTGTTCAAAAGTTTGCGCGGTATTTCGAAGATACCATTTAAAAAAAGAAGGAAGTTTTGAAACAAATTTGAAGAAATAAAAAGATATCTACATATTTCGACCAATAAAACCTTAGGTAAAGAATAGAAAACTGCAAAATTGAGCCCATTTTTTGGTGAATGAACAAAAAAACATTTGCAATCCATAGCGTTTAGCCAGAACTTATCAGCACTTATGAGAAGATAGATTTTGTACTTGGGGCGACATTTAGCTAAAACATGTGAGTTATGAGAGGTTTGGTTTCATGATGTAGTGCATATTGAATAGTGAAATAATATTTTTGAAACCATTTAATGTTCATAGTGGAATATCAAAGAAGGCACCAATGTTTCGTCTTAGATGAAGTAATTGGCAATTTTACGGAAATTGTTAAAAAAATAAAAACAGCCCTTGCTGTTTCTTGGCAAACTTCTATATGTATCACATTATTTTCTGTCCTTTATCAGAAGCGGATATCTATGCAAATAGAAGTGTGGCAACTGAAAGAAAAGGGGATCAGACCATTCGCTTCGAACCCCAAAAATTATTTCAAATCAAAAGTTGTGCATGATTACATGATAGAGAAGCATAATGAGTTTTTGATATGTTAGAGATCCTGCTAAGCAAGGATTATTTACATTCTAACTACCGAAATTACTCTAAGTGGTATTGATTTCGAGTGTGTAATAGTACTCTTTCTTCTTAGAAGCGCCATCTAGCACCCAAATTGCTATTTAACCCTCAAATTGCAATTTGCCGTGTGATACATTGATATTTAGGGAATTATAGTAAGAGGAGAATAAGAGTAAGACTAAAGGTCCATTTTTTGATTATATAAAATAAGTGGTGATAAGCATGCATGCAGGCAACGAAATGTTCGTAAGAATCTGACAATTTTGGAATATTAAAATATGTCAAATATTTTTAAATTCCATTTGATTTTTACTCCTTTGTGCATTAACTTGAATTCTGTTTGCATATTAGTAAAATTAGTAGACATTAATGGAGAAAATACCGACATTTATATAAAGAGTGGTCAGTTCACTTTCTTTCCGGAGAACTCCCAAAGTTGCGTATACGCAACGTACAACTCCGCTTCAACTAAGAATCAAAATATTTTTAGCAAACTGGTTTTGCTATCTTTGGAGACTTATTATCAATATTTAACTAAAATGTATTAAACAAATTAAGTATTTCACTGTTTGGGAAGAAATGGGTTAATAGAGAACCTCACTCTTTCTTGTTCACCCTCTTCTCTCCCTGCCCTAAACTGCACAGTAACACTCAGTTTCATACTATACCTTTAGATAATTTTTGTGCTTCAGCATTTCTATTTGCTCCACCCATTAAAGCCCATATGTGTGATTGTGATATTTCATCAATTCTCTTAAAACTCCAAATGTTTGCATAGATAACTCTCTTGTTGGGGATATAATGATACAGCCAGTTCCTGAAAATCAGTTTTCAGATTTTAATGCACAAGCTGATAATCAAATTAACGCTTTTAAACAGAGAGAAAATATGTACCACTTACCATTACGTGGCATGAATTTCAATTTGTAGATCAACTCCACCGCAGGAACTAAGAAAGCCAAAGTTTTACCAGAACCAGTTTTTGCTGACCCAACTAAATCACGTCCTTCAAGCAAAGAAGGAATACTTCGAGCTTGAATTTCAGTCATTTTTGTAAAGCCCATGTCCTTAATAGCTTTCAAAGTTTGATCACAAACAACCTTTTCAAGAGAGTTGAAAGAAGTATCTGATAATATTCCCAGACCAATTCCAGATCCTGGTACTAAGGAAAAAATAGCTATTAGTCCCCATTCTACACTTAAATCTACATTCTAAAATTGTGTACTCCAGAAACTAAAGACAATGTCTTACATTTTTGACCAAGATCTTCATTGTGTTTTTGATACTCATCATCTGAAACTGCAAGCTCACTCTCATCAACTGGATTGTTACCTTCATTAGCGTTCTCCTTCTTTGATTTTCTCTTTTCTTCAGAATAAAAAACAATAAATAATTATAAGAATATCAACACAATACAAAAATAATTATATTAGCTGTAAGAGTAAAAAAAGATTTTCTTTCACCCAATTTTCCACAAACATATTTGAAGATTAAAATTTAAGGCTAAAGTCTAGTGTACGGTACCACTTACGGAAGTCGTTCAAACGGGCATTTCGCGTATCTTCACGTGTTTAACTGCGCAGTTTAAATACTGGAGGCATTCTTATAAAGTTCTTACTGAAGTGATTTCTTATAAAAGTGAATTGGCAATTATGCGGTGGATAGACTCAAGGTTGTTTATAGTGAACGCGAGGGCCGAAGGCCCGAGCGTCGCCGTGATTTGGATCCGGATGAGCGAAGCGAGAAAATTTGCCTTTGAAAGTAATTTGGCATAATAATGCGGCGGGGACAAAGCTTCTAAGGGCGTCTCAAAACTTTGAGCCATGAAAATCGCCGGAAGTTTTATTCATTTCGCATCGCTTCTCTAAGGGGGTACCGTACACCCTACTTTAACCAAATTTAATTTAAAATCTTATTAACATATCAGTTTTTTATCACTCTTTAATGTCACATGTCTGTAATATAATAAATACTTGTCGCTAATATAAATCCCTGCATTACTAAAATAATGCCAACACGAATAATTCCCCATTTTTAACCAAATATAAGCAAATTATTTCACTTGAAAAACACAACGAATAAGGGTCTGTAATTTGATTTATTCAAAGCTGTCTGACATAAACCAGCTGTTATGGAGTCATCCAATTGAAAGGATGAATGCCACCATAGTGACATCACTGTAGTGATATGTAAGGTTCTGACATGATAGCGCCAGAACAGCCGATGACCTGTCAAGAGGCAGCTGTGAATAAATCTCAGCACAGTACTTACAAAAATGCAAATTATGGGTCAAGACTTCATTTCAAAAAAATTGTGTCATGCTATCCATGTTAACCCTTGTATCATATCAGGGGTCATTTTGGACCCCATGATCATTTATTTCTTTAAAATTTTCCGGATAATTGCAGTCTACTAGTTACGACCTCATGCACTTATTAAACAGATACCAAACCATTTTCACATATTTTCCAAATTTTATTGGATAGTTATTATTATTATTAAATTTTTTTTTCATTTATTTCAACATAACTTTCACAAAATCCTACAAATAGTTCTGATGCATTATGAACTAACAATGGAGGCTATGCACAGTGGAGATTATTCTTCATAAGAAATATTTAATATGATTAAATTATATTTACTGTTATTGAATATTACTTAGAAAAGGCATTCTTACAAATAATCAATTATTTACACCCAGTATACTCTCGAGCACATTCATGTTTTCGACTTCCAGTTGTCACTAATGTTTGAGGGTCCAGAAAGACCCGTAGTGTAGTACTTGATAGAAAAATGACGATGTAGTACGAGGGTAAATAGCAAAATCACATAGGTTTAATTGCATATAAACTAGGTTTCAGTAATACACTTTCAAGTATTTGCTATAGATTGAAATAAAATTCATACGAACTATAAACTTACTCTTTTTCACTGGACCCTCACTTTCGTCAATATCTTTAAAACGCTTACTCGAACTCGCACTTGATACCTCCGACTCCAGTTCGTCATTAAGGGCTTCGTCTGCAAGGGTTCAACAGAAAAATTGTAACTGGTTTCACTATGTTTAAAGCTACACACACGTGTTTTTTTTAATAAATTAACGTCATGAAACTAACCTTCCTGTTCTGCCTTCTGAGAGAGCATTAATTTTTTCTTTTGACTTTTAGAAATTTTACGCATTAATACCTTTTGCTGGACCGACATGTTTGTGACTTATAATCTTTATACTTTACACCACTTTTCACTATGCTCCAGAAAGAAACATGCATCAACCACTCTGACCTTAACTCATAACGCGTGCACCTGCGGACGTTCAGCGCGTACCAACAGCAAGCATAAGCAAGCACGTTTCCGGCACGTTTCCCCCGAAATATGCCTGTTCCTACTCTCTGGCCCATATATAAATATACTTTGGGTTTTCTTTCTTGGCACGTGGGGATGTGTCATCAAAATGGAATATCTCACGGTATTTCGCGTCGTTCCCAATTATGCCACTAGATGTCGCATGATCGCTACTGTATCGAGCAGCGCTAGCGAACATGCCACTTCTAGCGGCACAACCAAGAACGAAGCAAAATATCTTGAAATATTCCATTTTGATGACACATCCCTACGCGCCAAGAAAGAAAAACCGAAGTACGAGTGATATCTCTCAGGATATCTCTGCTCCGGCCAAAGAGTATTTCCTCCGGCCTGTTCGAGTCCCAAGCAATTCCGTTTTCCTATCTTCACCACACTATACTGCAATCTTCGTAACAGCGTCCCTGACAGAAAAATCAGGTATTCACGGTTTCATCCAATAGGGAGCTAACGTCACCATAGTGACGTCACTGTCGCGAAATATAAGCTGCTGATTGGATTTGTTTATTTGTTTATTTATTTATTTGTCAAAAAAACAGTAAAAACTGTATATGACGTGTGGGGAAAGAAATTTATCTGCGCACATTTTCTTGAGGGCCAGAATTTTATTAAAAAAAACGAAAAAAAACATCGGATGGATGGTATCGAAACAGCTGATTTCTGTCAGGGACACTTCCAACATACAACCAGTATGTTCACTTGCTCCAAAATCTAGTTTTGCGCTGGGTAGACCAGAGAGTATATGTCTGTGTTGATACCTCTGTCACAGTTTGATATAACTTATTAAACTGTGCGTATGTTATTACCTATGTTGATATTACCTATCCAATATCTTTGGTTGATACGGTCGCGATCATGCGATACCTGGCGGCACGCTGAGAACGTCGCGAAATACAGTGACATATTCAATCGTGAAGACGGGCCTTGAGGGTCAAACGAGAATTATAATGTATGTCAATGAAGATAAAATTACATCTCTTTTTTTTTATACCGTGATTGCAATACTATCTGTTTGTGACAGTTGTTGCTTGGTATTTAACTTGGACGTTCTTTTGGGGAACTGATAAGTGAATCATGCCTGTTTTAGCAGATCAAGCACAAATTCTTCGATGTATACAACGTGATAAAGATGTAATAAGACAAATTCAAGATGATATCAAAGAAATTGTAAGTGATATCTTACCTAACAAAACAGGAATTTTGAACCATTTACGAACACTTCATCCTGTCATTGCTCAGATTTGTTATTATAACTATACATCACTTTCTAAATATCAAACACTTGGAGAAGAATATGTTGGATTGTCTTATCACGATCTAACCTTTCTACACCTTCCAGTTTTAATTTACTTTGTATGGTATTGCTACGGATTTTGGGACCACATATTATGCCGTATTTACTTAAGTTGAGGGAAAAATCTCTCAAAGATGCGAATTCTTTTAGAAGTAATGATGATAAACTGCAAGCGGCAAAGAAAATATTTATCATGAAAGAAGCATTAAGTGTGTTAGAAATTATTCAAAATGGGATATTTTATTTTACTGGATCATTCTATGATATAGCAATGTGGATTACTGGTATTCATTATGTACTTGTGCGACCTTGGTTAAGAGATGAAAAAGTGTCCAACTACTTCAAAATTCTTGGGCTAATTACGTTGAGTCATGCTGTTATCAGTGCAGTTGATAAATGGCACAAAGTGCAGCGTGTGTGTAGTGAGGAAATGAACACGGAAAGTGTGGTTTTGGAAAAAACGGATTCAAACATGTATTGTTATTTGTGTATGGAAAAAAGAAAAAATTCTAGTGCGACACCTTGTGGACACCTGTTTTGTTGGAATTGTATAATTGATGCAGTTCGAGTGAAGCCTGTATGTCCTTTGTGTCGTGAAAGAGTCCTACCATCAAGGGTAGTGCTTTTAAAGAATTATGATTATTAATGATCTTGCAAAAAATTTTCTTTTTTATATCATTATATTTGTAATAATTTCAGAAGGATTTTCTCCTTGATACCTACTGTTTTATATCTTGGTGTAAAAGACTGTTATTCTTTGTCTCTTAAAAATATATCAAAAGTTAACTTTTTCTTTTCCTTTTTCTTTCACATATTCTGAATGTGATATTTATTTATTTATTTGTCAAAAAAACAGTAAAAACTGTATATGACGTGTGGGCCAGAAATTTTATTAAAAAAAAAACAAACAAACGAAAAAATGAATTTAGAAAATAATTATTTTAGAAAAATAAAGATATTTGAAAAATATTTTTCCCGAGTTATAGAAAATCAATTTCAACTGTAAATGAACTACAAGCAAAAGGAGTGCTCAACAAAACGTGCGCACAGTGAAGCTACATTTACGTCCAGAAGCAAAACAAGGGGCCATCTCAGCATTTGCTCAATGGATCAGGGAAACTGGACAAAAACCTGATCGAGATGGGGGTCATTGACCCGGAAGCTGAAGTACATTACTTGTTACAGGCGTATTAAATATTTTTTTAAATGTATACAATGCAAACATAAACTAATTCATTATATATCTTTGTTTTGTTACATTAAACATTATTTTTCTTTTTCACGATCAGTATAGTCTCTAATTGTATAGAAACAGTTTTGCAGCAGAAAAGATTTTACTTTTAACTTAAATTTGTGTACCGACTTTAATTGTTTTATGTCATCTGGCAATGCGTTGTAAAGTAACGTACATGTATTGTATGTTGATTTCTTGTACTGAGCTGTTGATACTGACACTTGATGCACGTGATTTCTACGGCATGTGTTGTAATTATAAATATCAATATTGCATGAAAATATGTTCCCTCCGTTAAGTAGGTCATTTTTGACAAATATTACAGATTCGTAAATAAATAGACAAGGCAATGGTAGGATTCCCAGCTCAATGAAAAGAGACTTGCAGGAATCACGTGGAAGGTATTTTTTCATTATTCGAATAATTTTCTTTTGCAATCTGAAGGTCTGAATACTACAGGATAAACACCAAGGTTTTTCTGCAGCCGCTGAGTGCCAAGTGTAGATTACTGTTGGTTTATTTTGATAATGGTACAACTCTTTTGAGTTCCATGAGTCTCTTGATAAGTTATTTTGGGGGTGCTTCTAGCAGCAGTAACAATATTGATGATGCCATTTATGATAACTTTTGGACAAATAGTCATTTTGATCTCCAAAGTAGGTACTAAAGTGGACTGTTTACACATTTTGCAATTCAACATCAGTGTCCAAAACACAGTAGGAAAATAAGGAAGATGTTCATTTATGAACAATGACTGAAGTTTGACAACACAAATATGAAAGTTAAAGCAAATGGTGGAACACTGTATTTTTAGAAAATATTTGAAAGAACACAATGGTTTATTTTTCATTGCAGTAACTTACTAGGTATTTTAAATATTGTGTCAAATCAAATAAAGTATTTTTGTATGCTCTTTTAAGTTTTCAACCTCTTGATTGTGTAATCAGAATTAGGGTATCAGAATATCGTCATGTAGCACAGGGTCTTATCATATCAAACGTTTTCAGAAAAAAATAGCTGTCTTGTAGAAAATTTGTTAAAGTGGTTTTAAATATGAGCCATTCTTGTCTAGTTAATATTAAGAAACTTAAGATATTTCTAGAAACTTACTAAGAGATCATTTGCAGCTTTAATGCCTACAATGTGGCGGCGTGGTGTAACGGTTAGCATATCAGACTGTTATACCTAAGTTCATGGGTTCAAACCCGATTGAAGCCGTGAATTTGTAGGGGTGAAAAATCCTTTGTGCGCCTTCCTTCAGAGGGGAAGTAAAGCCAGCAGTCCCATGTTAGTAGATTTACTGCATGTAAAGATCCTCAAGCCTAAATGATTCCTCTGAGCAAAATTCAAAATCACCTGTTTCGTTGTCCTTGGAATACCTTCTTTCTCCGCTAGTTGGTGAAAGGAGCGTAGTGAAATTTGCGTGGTCAAACGGAAGAGCAGGCCTCATGGCCTGAGTTTCGCCACATAAAATATGGCAATTCATTTCAATTCAATATAAAGTCATTAACTCACAAAATACAGTTGTAATATAGTCTAGAGGCCTGCAAGAGTAAAAACACTGCTGAACAAAACTTCACAAAATGGTTTTCCAGAAAGTAGCAAGCGCACTGGTCAACAACAAATGAAATATTCTCATATATCACTGCAATGAATTAAATATTTTAACAAAAATGTTCTTCATGATTTCTAGTCAAATAACATAGTACAGTAGACCTACATATCCAGTACAACAGTTCTTTATTTACCCAGAATATCAAGTGTTTCTGTTTTGTAATGTAAAATGAAAACAGCAAATATTTATTGAAGCAGTTCAGTTCAGTTTCAGTTCAGTACACGCTCTCGTCAAAACTGAAAATGTTTTATTATTTTTGCATTTTTCCCCAAATTCTTTGGTATCTAATGAAACCGTAGACCCCTGTCATGTGGCCAGAGGCTGCAGAATTTTCTTTCATCTGTGTACTTTGGAAATTAGTAATATAAATATTTATTTATTTAGTCCTGCTAACTGTACAGTAACAAAGCTTGCACTGTTTGTATGTCTACTGTAGTCTACTCATTTTTACATAAAATACATTTCCTTACTTCACTTAAAACTTTATTTTATGTCTATAAACTTGCAAGATTTTTTTATGGCTGACACCACTTATCTCAGTTTCCATTTCTTCTGGTCTTCCCAGTCTCATCTTTGAGGTCTCTTGCCTCCATTTCTTTGACATCGTTTCTCCAACTTCTTGCTGGTTTTCCACATATTTTTCCATTCTGGAGGTGTCCACACCCAAACTTTTTTGGGCCATCTATTGTTGGCTATGCATTGGAGTTGACCATATCAATTTAGCCATTTAGTTCCTATTGTATCCAAAATGCTGACCTCTGTATTCAATGTATTTAGTTTCTCAATGTTTGTCATCAACTTCTGTGTCTTATTATTTCATTTTGGATGTGTTCCAACCTAGTCACATGGCAGCTCTTTTTCCAATAATCCATTTCAAGGGCTATAAGTCTGATTTTATCCTTTTTGTTCAATTCCCATCTTTCTGTTCCAGAAGTATATATGCTCTTTATTATAGATTTATAAATATTATATATTATTACAGATAAGTGCCTTCTTTCATTTAGTAATGTTTGTACTCCTCAATAGAGAGTTTAATTGCCTAATCACCCATTCTCCCTGTCCTATCTTGTTAGAAATATCGTCACTTAGAGGAAAGGGTAACTTGAGATATTTAAGTTCCATTTTGTTTAATTTTCCCTTTGTTGATGTCTTGGTCCCCTTGCTTTTTGTGACCTACGATCATGTATTCAGTTTATTTTTGTTTATAGTGAGGCCCCTTCTTTCATACTTCTCCTGTAATTTGCAAAATATATAACTCACATCATCTTTGTCTCCAGCTATAGCAACTTGATCATCAACAAATAGCAAAGTACAGTGTATTGTTGTCTATTGGCAGTCATATTCCACCACCACCTTTTTCCACTTTTTAAGGGCCTTTTCAAGATATATTTTGAATAAGGGTGTGGCTAGTGAGCAGCCTTGTCAAAGCCCCTTGCTCAACATGAATTCATTTATCTGTTTTGAATGCACTGTTATTTTCACGGTATAATGCTTTGACACCATTGAAGTAAGCTGTGCCAATACCACTTTCCTTCACGCTTGGCCATAACTTATTTAATGGCACTGTATCATATGCTGTTTGCAGGCCAAAAAATATGAGTTGCTTGCTTTTCCATTAACTTCTTTAATGTGAAAACACCATCCATACACAACTGCCCTACCCTACGCTGTTCTCCAAATTCTTCTTTTTCTTCTCCACTTCATGGGTTAAGGAGACTCCTGTTCTGGCTTTGTAACACTATCTCTGTCGTGAATGGTCAATGTCCCTTCTTCCCCTTGGTCTATACAGAAAGGCATGTCGGCAGAGGCGTATCTAGGTATTCAGGCGCCCATGGCAAGCATGGAATTTGCGCCCCTGTCAGGATACTTCAAATTAGGGTTGTTATTTGTTTTAGGGGGTGTGCACTAATGTCAATAAGATTCTGATTAATTTCAAAATGTTTCATAAAAAATTATCTCGAAAATAATTTACTGTCATTAATTTACTTTTTTTAATTTTAGGAATTGAGATAATAAAGAGAAAATAACAATTCATGTTTATTAATATTTACATTCGTTTTAAAAATGAAATGACGAAAATGTTACTATTTCAAAAATATGTTATCAACTTATGAACATTTACAAAAATAAATTTATGAAAATGACTACATAAACTAAAATGTCAACTCGTAATAAGAATACTTAATTACTCATACACAAACTGAAATGAATCTCCTTTGAACACTGGTTTTAGTAATATTTTTATTAATTTTCATTCTATTCATCCCAACTATTCTCTAATTTATTTAATACATGATAACCTGGATTTTCATCTGTTATATCCTCCGCTACACTCCCCTTTTAATACACACAAAGTTCCTTGTTTATTTACTCTATCAGACCTGAGGGGTATTGTTGCAAGCTACAGAAAATTTATTTTTGTAGGTCAACAGAACCGCTATACGGAATTACAGTGACGAAGTGTTACGTAAGGAGTCCCTTTTCTTTAATATATACATACACACAGTACTCATTGGAATAACAACCCCTACGAAATCAAAAACAGATTCTCCTTCTCAAAAACATTTATAATTTCAGCCTTTTTTACTTGGCTTACAAAACAATACAATACAGAACACAAAAGAAGACAAATATTTCATCAATCAGCTCCTCTCATACTCACCATATTTACAACCACACACTCCTTGATTTCTACATTCACATATGGCCATGTACACTTTTGTTAACTTTAAATTTGTCTGAACTTCTAAAACTAAGGACAGAACTTGGCCTTCCTACACATTAGAACTATTATTAATAAATACTCGCTTCCCTCTCCGTTTCCTCAGCGTACTTGAAGGATGGTTTTTTTCGTCGTTTTTCTCCGAACATCGACGATGTCATCCCACGTGGCGCCGGGTCCCGTTCGGTGCAATTCTTGCGTCCATCTATTCTCCGAAAACTTCAATATTAGTCTCTTGAAAATTATTTCACCAAAATTATACGCGGTCACATCTACGCACGTTTTGCTTTTTATCATACGTGTGCGGACGACCAAACACTACGCTGTTCTGTCTCCATTACAGCGTTACAACTCGTCTGCTCGCGACCAAAGTCCAAGCTGTTCTGTCCCGGCCGTTTGTAATGCGCGCCATTCACTAGTCTTCCAGAAGCGCAGTATCGTCTCGAACTCGTTCCTTGTTGGTTATCTTGCGCATTGCTCCTCCTTGTCTAATGTCTATGCTTCTCCTGATGGGATAATCACCTATTTGCACCTCACTATCTTTACTCCTTGATATCCGGTCTCCTTATAATTCTTTAATTCTAATTATCTTAACGGGAATTTCTCACGTGTCCATTGCTAATTCACTATTAAAATTCAGACTATTTTCTCTTGTCTTATCATCCTTCCTTTCTCATTAATTTGTCGTTATTTGTGCTATTTGTACAGTTAATACCAGCTCCGTTGTTGCCAGTCGAAACACATTTCTATAAGCATCTTTTACTTTCTCGTATACGTATGTATATAGCGAAGTTCTGTGAAAACAGCATCAAATTTTACTGTAATAGTAACGCTTAAAAGCCATTTGCTTACAGACGGCTTCAAATTTGTCAATGAAAATTGCCTTTTAGGACGAGGTTGTACTCTCTATCATATTTCGGTTATATTATTAGGAAACCGAGAAATTGAGAAAATTTCGAAAAATGTACTTTGGGCAGCGATAGATGGCTGCTGGTAAGAGTATGCAACAACTCCAAATAGCTAGCCCAGACCAAAGAAAATAGAAAACTAATACGAAAAAGTCTGTGCCGTTCTGTAGCACTAGTTTAATGATCACTTATTATGACACTCAGATAATCAATTAAAATACGACAGTAATATTCATAAACACGAAAACATTATGGTCTAGAAGTACGTTTTCCTCGATTTCACTGATGCAAATTCATCAATGACAGTCAAAATCAATTTTCTCAGATTCTTCTCTTTCTATACTCATTAAAGCAACATCACACAATCTCTCTTGTCCCATTGAAGCTCTTAAATAGGACTATCAATTTTAACTTGCTGAAAGATCTCTCACAACTTGCAATGGAAACAGCAATAGTTAGATTTTGAATAGCGAAATCTTCAAGACACTTCTCTGTGTCACTCTCACACAATGGTTTCCTTTGCAAGTTACACGCTATGAAACTTCTACAAGGTGCTACTGGTAAACTTTCTTACATTCCCAACGAAAGCAGTATTTTCCACTAGTATTTTAATTATGGAAGTCTGTTGAACTGAATTACATTTGGCATTTCATATTTTTAAAAAGATTTGCCAGTCTTAAATGATACTTTAGAAAGGATATTAATTAATAGTAATATCTTGGAAAGACGTTGCCACCATGATTATTGCAGATAGAATCTTTTTCTCTTAAAGATATGAACATTTGCTGACACAACTAATTACACTGTCCGTACATCAAAGATAAAACAAACTGAGATCCGATGTAGCCGATAAAAATACTTTTGACATATCCAACCAAATCGATAACTAATTTTTCCGCAAAAGTGAAGTTAAAACCCTTCTATTTTAAGGACGCGAAATGTCTTCCAAACATTAGTAATAACAACGCTATCAAATATAAATTATTGACTTACCTACGCGACAACTGGAATTAGCAGCTAAATTTCACGAAGTTCTTCTCACTGAATTGTGTGTTATGTGTAGCACTCGCGCTCGCGCACGACAATGAACGAACAAAAATAGGAGAAAGACAGTAATGCCAGATAAACTCTAGCACTTCATCCCTCTTAACAGCTCTGTAAAACCTACTAAATGAAAAAAAAAACACTCAAATAAATTGGTGATAGATGTTGAACAATTATCAGTTTACTCGCACATATTTTATTTAGAAATATATGGTGAATAACGCGCCAGTTTGGGAAGCAATGGTTGGTCGCACATCACGTGGGGCTTCCCTGGCTTGAGTGGAGGGAGTCTGGTTGTGGTTCGCGACCTGTCAAAACGTCTGAGGCCCATTTCTAACACTACTATCGATTCAGGCAATGACACGTCTACCGATAACATATACTCATACATAACGCAAGCTGCTCCCAAACTTCTACAGATTGCACAAGCGAAATGTGCAGCGTGGTAAAGAGGATGACGCAATTCATCTATATTGCTTTATTAAAAACATAGTGTTTTATTTTGTACGCACTTTATACAATTATCGCATATAATACAAAAAGTTGATTTTACTTCATGTTGTGTAAAGTTTAATTCCAATTCATTCAATTTTTTTTCGTTAATGTCGAAAGCTAAAGCGCCCCTTGTGAGTGGCGCCCATGGCACGAGCCATGTCTGCCATACCCTAGATACGCCTCTGCATGTCGGGGTATCCTTTCGCGAGACATTCTTCCTAAGTGCTGTACCCATCGTGATCTGTATTCATTTCTTTTTTTCATTAATAGAAAATATGTTAAGTTCCTGTCTTATATCTTCATTTTTTATTTTATCCATTAAGGTGCAGCATTTTTCTCTCCGGAGGAATTTCATTTCAGATGATTGTATCTTCATTTTATCTTGTTTTCTTATTGTCCATGATTCACACCCGTAAAGCAGTTGTGGTACTGCCATGACTTTATAAAATTTTAATAGTGTCTTTTTTCTAGTCTTATTGCGAAGGTATTTGTTTTTTGTTCCACAAGTATGTTGGAAACAAAGTAATTTTGTTTTCATATCATCACTGTAATCGTATGTAACATCACAGCCCAAATAATTAAAATGTTTTATTGGCTCTATTACTTTAATTCTGTTATTATTTTAGTTCTGATAGGATATTTGCCTCTAAATGCCATCACTTTAGTTTTAAGAGACAGATATGAGAGACAATATGGTTTGCGTATTCTATTTAGGAGGATTTTTGCAGGATTTTTGCTTTTTACAAGGATTTTTGCAGACTTATTTCGTTATCTTCTATAATTCTATGGTCATCAGCATACAGAAGTGATTGTAGAGGTGTATTTGGGTTTATCCAAGTATTTGGTTTTTTTAAAATTTTCCATTGTCTTAGAATGTCTTGATATAAATATTAAACAAAGTGGGGGGGGACAAGCTGCTCCCTTTTCTTACACCTCTGTTTATTTCTATCTCTTCAAACGTTTTGTTCCCAACTTGTAAATTAATGCTCGTTTTGTGATTGAGGGATTTAATAACTTCTATAAAGTGCTCCTTTTTTGAAGAATTTGCCAGAGAAGCTCACAATTAACCCCATCAAACGCTTTCTCATAATCTATAAAAGCTATGTGGGTCCCTAAATTCAACTGTCGTCTTTTTTCTGTTATTTGGTCTATGGTAAACACATTATCTGTGCAT